>JAQZBX010007848.1:0-49439 GCA_029593785.1 Cabassous unicinctus | reverse complement strand
ATATAGACTTGCCATGTGACCCAGCAATACCACTACTAGGTATATACCCAGAAGAACTGAGAGCAGTGACATGAACAGACATCTGCACACTAATGTTCATAGTGGCATTATTCATGATTGCCAAAAGCTGGAAACAACCCAGGTGCCCATCAACCTATGAATGGATAAAAAAATTGTGGTGTATACACACAATGGAATAGAATGCAGCTGTAAGAAGAAATGAAGTCGTAAAGCATATGACAACATGGATGAACCTGGAGGACATTATGTTGAGTGAAGCAAGCCAGACACAAAAGGAAAAATACTGCATGATTGCACTTCTATGAAATAAATATATTGTGTAATCTCATGGAGTTAATAAATTGAATATGGGTCCTAGAAAATAGAATGAGTTTAAAGAATGGAAAGCTGAGGGTTAACAATACATAATTGGTAAAAAGGATGTGTGTTAATCTTTGGAAATGAATAGAAAAGGTGGAAACTCAATATAATGTCTGTAACTAGCTGTACTATTATGTGGGTATGAAAGGGGATTAAAGGGAAAGTCTAAGGTTATGTATATTACTAAAAGGAAAGATAAAAAAGGTAACATGGAACTGTATAGCATAGTAAAACCACATGTGAAATATGAATATGGGTAAAATTGCATATATAAGACTGTTTTTCCTTGAAATTGAACAAATATATGTTAGTACTACAAGATGTTAATATCAGACCAAAAAAACATTATGCTAAGTGAAAGAAGCCAGACACAAAGTACTACATATTGTATGATTCCATTTATATAAAATGTAAACATAAATCAATTTATAAAGATGAAGTTAGACTAGTGGTTTTATAGGGCTGGGGAAGGATAGAGGGATTGAGAGCTGACTGCTAAGGGGTGTGGAGTTTTCCTTTTTGGAGTAATGAAATGGTTCTAAAATTTTTTGAGGTGATGAATGCACAACATTGTGATTATTCTAAAAGCCATTGATCATACTATTTGGATAGATCGTACGGTATGTGAATATATCTCAATAAAACTGATTAATAAAAAAAAAAAACCCAACCAAATGGAATTGCTTGAAATGAAAAATTTGATGATGAATAAGGAATTAATTTCATAATTTTGACATAAATATAGACATAGCAGAAAAAAGTTGATGAGCTTAGGATTATCCAAACTGAAGTACAAAGAAAAAAGTGAAAAAATGAAACAAAACAGTAGCTATGGGCCATTATCAATCCATCTAACATACATGTAAATGGAGTCCTCAACAGAAAGCAGAGAGAAAATGGGACGAAGAAGTAGTTAAAGAGACAGCAGCCAGTATTTCTCCAACATTGGTGAAAGACATCAACTGTCAAATCTAAAAGGTTCAAGAAGCCCTAGAGTAAGTATAAAATGAACAAACCTGTATCTAGACAAGCGATAAGAATTATGGCTGACTTCTCATCAAAACAACTTCCAAATCAGAAGATAATGGAATATTTGTAAAAATTTTCATTCATCTTTCTTAGAATTTGGTATAACTTGTAGACAAAACCTCAATAGAAATATGGGAGACTTAAAAAATCCTATCTAATAGCTAGACCTATTTGATATTTCTAAACAGTACACTCTGAAAAAATTCAGAATATTATTTATATGAATTACATATAGATTATTCACAAACTGGCTTGGATTATGGGCCATGAAGCAAGTATCAATAAATTGAAAATTATTGAAATTGTGTACATAATCTTTGACCACAACAATATAAATTCTACCTTTTGATATCCTTTCATCTATTGATGGACATGTAAACCAGGCATAAAAGGACAAATATTATTTAATTCTACATACATGAATTGTCTAGACTAAGCAAATTCATAGAGATAGAAAGTAGATTAGAGGTTACCAGGGGCTGGCAGGAGGGTCAATGTGTAGTTATTGCTTAATGGGTACAGAGTTTCTGATCTGGGTGATGAAAAAATTTTAGTAATAGAAGGTGGTGATGGTAGGATAATATTGTAAAAGTCATTCATAGCACTGAATTGAACAATTAGAATATTTAAAATGGAAAATTTTATTTTATGTATATGTTACCATAATAAAAAATAAATCACAAGAGAAATTAGAAAATAATTTGAAGCAAATGATTTTAAAAAATCACACACAAAATATCAAAATACATGGGGTAAAGTTAAAACCATTGTTAACAGGAAATTTATATCTTTAAAAGCTTATATTAGAAAAGAAGAGAAGGTCCAAAGTAAGTGATGTATATTTCAAGCCTAAGAAGATAAACAACCCCAAAATACCCAAAATTAATAGAAGGAAAAAAAAATAAAATAAGAACGGAAATCAGTGAAATTATAGAAAGACAAACAATGGAGAAACTCACAAAGTCAATCATTGGTTCTTTGAAAAATTCATAAAACTGATAAATTGCAAGCAAGACTGACCAAGAATAAAAGCGAAAAAGCACAACTTTTCAGTATCAGGAATGAAAGCACGGAATTAGTGTAAATTCTACAGATGTTAAAAGGATAAGGGGACATTAGGAACAATTTCATACAAAAATATTAACAACTTAGATGAAATGGACATATTCATTGAAAATCAAAACTTAGCAATATTGGCACAAGAATATATAGAAAGCACAAACAATACATTAATTTATTAAAGTAATATAATTCGTTTTATAAATGTTTCCCACCAAGAAAATTTGAGATCAAGGTGTGCAAGTCCCTTCCCCCATTGAACTCTTTCAAATGTTTAAAAAGTAATACAAATATGACACAATTTATTTTAGAAAACTGGGAAAAGAAACATTTCCCTATCTGTTTTATAAGTTCAGTATATTTCCTATACCAAAACAAGGTAGACAATATAGGACTCATACCCCTTATGAACAAAAGGTCAAAAATCAGTAGCAAAAATTAGTAGCAGCAATATGTTAAAAGTATAATAAATCATGACTAAATGGAGCTTATTTCAGGAATGCAGGTTGTTTTCACATTCAAAAAGCAATCGATGTAATTTACCACAATGACCTAATAAAGGGAAAACTCACAGGATTATCTGAAGATATGCAAGAAAAACATTTGACAAAAGTCAACACTGATTCATGTTATTAAGAAAAAAAAGCAAGCTAAAAGACCCACAAAATATAAGATTTTATCAATTTGATAAAAGAAATTTATTAAGAATCCACAGTTAGCATCATACTTAGTAGTGAAACATTTAATGATTTTTCTTTAAGGCTTGGAATAAAGCAAGAACATCAGATTTTATCACTGCTAGTCAACATTGACTGAATGTCCTAGCCAGTGCATTAAGGCAAACAAAATAAATAAGAGTCATAAAGATTGGAAAAGAGGAGCAAAAATTCTTATTATTTGCAGATGGCATGATTCTGTACATGGAAAATCCTACTGAATTTATAACAGTTATAGCATCAGTAAGTGAATTTACCAAAGTAACAAAATGAAGCATCATTATATAAAAATTAATTGAAATTATACATATTCTATGTAGAATATGTAGAACAACCAGAAAATGAATAAAGCAAAATTTTTCCAATAGCATAAAAAATGTAAAGTTCCTAGGAATAATCTAAAAATGGTATTCAACCCCATGCTGATAATGATGCTTCCATACCCACAGAAGCTTTGAACAATCAGCAAAAACTGGCAAAAACAGCTTTCTAAGAATTCCAAAAAACGGTTAACAGACTGCAGTAACAGGGTAAGTGCTAATCAAGAAAAAGACCACGTAAAAGTGTTATTCTAGCTGTCCCTTCCCCCACCCCCTCGCCAGCTCAATGCAGAGGTGGCCTACACTCCCAGTAAGGACCTCAGGTCCCATGTTTTGAGGGAGCAGAGTAACCTTCATGTACATATTGGGAGCATATGTGCCTGTCCCACTCTGTCTGGTGGTGACCTGAGGGACTTGCTGTTCCAGAACTTGCCCTGCATGTAAATGGCAGCTCACCAAACTCTCCTACAGAATGCTATAGGGGAACAGTATGTCATGCTGCCTGGGCAAAGGATTGCTTGCTGTAGGATCCCCATACCAGGAGGAAACTATTTTTTAGGGACGAGAAGAAATTCCTATTCATGTAAATAAGGGAATTTCTAGGGTCCCACATGCATGCCCAAGACAAGAGTTATGTGCAGAAAGGATCCAGACTCATACAGGAAAGCCCTAAAGAAGAGAGGTCACACAAATCAATCTGCAAGGATTGGGGAAAGAAGTGTTTTCTTGTTTCCCTTTTCTTCTTCTTTTTCTTCTTCTTCTCCTCCTCCTCTTCCTCCTCCTCCTCCTCCTTCTCCTTTGTTTGTTTGCTCCTGGCATTCAAGGTAAGCTTTGTCATAAAACTAGCTGGATACAAGCGTAAGTAGTAACAGAAGGCTCAGAGTGTAAATTCTAGTGATACTAAAATTTCAAAATGTCCAAGTTTCAGCAAAAGATTACAAAACATAAAAAGAAACAGGAAGTGAGGACCCAGGCAAAGGAGAAGATTAAAGTTTTAGAAACTATCAATCTAGAGGATCAGACCTGGGATTTTCCAGACAAAGACTTTAAATAAATGGTCCAAAATGTGGAGCTAAAGGAAAACATGGACAAGAACTAAAAGAAATCAGGAAAATGATAGATGAGCACAAAGAAAATATCAATGGAAAGATAGAAATTATGAGAAGGAACCAAACAGAGCTGAAGACCACAGTAACAGAAATTAAAAATTCCTTACTGGGGCTCAACAGCATATCGGAACTGGCATAAGAAAGAATCAGTGAGCTTGGAGATAAAACAGTTGAAATCATACAGTCTGAGGAGAAGAAAGGAGAAAGAATGAAGAAAAGTGAATGGAGCCTGTGGAACCTGTGGGGTACCATAAAATATACCAAGGTATACATTGTGGGAGTCACAGAAGGAAAAGAAAGGGACATCCAAAGAAATAATGACTGAAAATTTCCCCAATTTAATGATAGAAATGAGTATACACCTCCAAGATGCTCAATAAATTCCAAATCCAAATGGACTCATACCGCATCATGTTATAATCAAACTGCTGAATGCCAAAGATAAAGAGAGAATTCTGAAAGCTGTGAGACAGAAGCAATATGTCACATACAAGGGAACCTCAATATGATTAAGTGCCTATTTCTCAACAGAAACCATGGAGGCAAGATGGCAGTTGGAAGACATATTTAAAGTGTTAAAAATCAAAAATTGTCAAGCAAGAATTCTGTATCTGGCAAAACTGTGTTTCAAAAATGAGGGAGGAATTAAGACATTCTCAGGTAAACAAAAGCTGAGGGAGCTCATCACGACTAGACCGGCCCTACAGGGAATATTATAGGGAGTTGTACGGGTTGAAAGGAAAGGTCATTAGACAATTGATTGAAGTCACATGAAGAAATAAAAATTTCTGGTAAAGATAATGACATGGGTAAATATGAATGCCAGTATTATTATTTGATTTGATTTGATTTGAACTCCACTATTTGCTTCCTACAGGATCTAAAGGCAAATGCATAAAATGTAATGGTAAAGCAGTGGTTTTGATTCGCAATGTATAAACATGTAATTGATGACAAGAACTACATAAAGGTGGGGAATAAAGAGGTATAGGAACATAGTTTATGTATGCTATTGAAGTCATTAAGTTGGAATCAAAGTAAAGAAGACTCTTATAGATTTAGGATGTTAAATTTAAGACCCACAGTAACTACAAAGAAAATATCAGAGAATATGCAAACTCAGAGACAGAAAGTAGAGTAGGGGTTACCAGAGATGGGAGGTAGGTGCAATGGGATTTAATGCAAAATGGGTGTAGTCCTTCTGTTTGGGGTGAAGGGAAAGTTCTAGTAATGAATGGTGGTGAGAGCATTAGAGCATTGTGAATGTGATTAATCCTAGTGAATGATATACCTGGAAGGGTTTGGGGTGGGAAGATTTATGTTGTATATTTGTTTCCACAATTAACAAAAAAAGAAAGAGAAACTAGAGATAATAACAATTAAGTGCAATACATGATAATGGATGGGATCTAAGAATGGAGGAGAAATACTCAAAAGGACATTATTGGGACATAAGAAAATGTTGGACTGTAGAGTTTAAGATTTAGATCAATGTCAAATTTCTGGAATTTGATTATTGCACTTAAATTGACTGCATAAGTGAATATAATTGGTCATAGAAAGTATACGTACAAGTATGTGTTCAAGGAGTATGATGTGTGCTACCTGCTCTCAAAATGTTCAGCAGATAGATATAGATAGATAAACAGATAGATGATAGATAGATAGATAGATAGAAAAAATGATATGACAAAAGCAGCAAAAAGTTAAAATTGGTGGATCTGTTTATGGGGGGGCATGTTGGAGTTCTCTGTTTGGGGTTTCTATTATTTTTACAATTGTCCTGTATGTTTGAAATTATTTCAAAATAAAAAGTTTTAGAAAAAGGTGTTCAAGTTTATTACACTGAAAACTACAAAATATTCCTGAGAAATTAAAGTAGACTCAAATAACCATTGATATATATTCTGTTCATGTTTTGTTAGACCCAATGTTACTAAAATGTTCATTTTCCTCAAATTGATCTCTGGTTTTAATTTAATACTAATCAAAATCCCAGCAAGCTTTTTATTTAGAAATTGACAAGATGATTCTAAAATATATATGGAAATGCAAAAGATATAGGACAGTCAAAATGAACCAACATGGAGAACATATGATACCTCATTTCAAGACTTTTTATAAAGCTATGCTAGTTAGTATAGTGTGGAACTGGCATAAATATAGACAAATAGATCAACTGAACCAAAGGAACAGAAAGTGACTCACATATATGTTTAATTTTTAACCAAGGTGCCAAGTCAGTTTAATAAGGATAGTAAAGTCTTTTTAACAATTGATGTTGATGCTTTAGTAACTGGATATAAGGAAGGAAAAAACTTCTTGCTCTCTACATCATTCCATATACAAAAATTAATTTGGGATAGAACATAGGCCAAAGCTAGAAACATAAAATTGCTTGCAAGGATGGAAAATATCTTTGTGATCATAGAGTAGATAAATATTTCTTTGCACAAATCTCACAAACAACAAAATAAAAATTTATAAATTTGCCTTCATTAAAATAAAAAATATCTGCTCATCACAAGACAACATTAAGAAAATGTCTAAGTGAACTACAGCCTGAGAAAGAATATTCACAATACATGAATCCAACAAAAGACTCATGTCCAGAATAAATGAAGAACTCTTACAAGTCAACAATAAAATGGCAAAAAGTAAATAAAATCTGGCAAAAATCTCAAATATACACTTCACAGAAAGATGTATAGGAATGGCCAATAGGCACATGAAAAGGCATTCAAGAGCACTGGTCATCAATGCGTTGGAAACTAAACAATTGCTTGTCAAAGCTCTTAGGAAAAAGATCCAGGTTCTTACCCTAATCTATATGGTCCCTGTCTGTCTCTACACATTGATGTCATGCTGCTCTCCCCAAGACTTCTCTAAGTCCTCAAATCTGTGCACAGGATTTTACCGCAGCCTTTCCCAATCCTAGCCCCATTTCCTACCTTACTTGTTTATCTGGATAGCTGTTGCCTTCTCATTTTTCAGGTCACTGTTAAATGTAGCCCCTCAGATCCTAACCAAGACCACCTGGGCCCAGTCTATCTAGTGTAGTCCCTCTCCAACCCACGTTTAAGAGTATCTTATGCCTGTTTTCTTTATAGCACTTCTAATAATATGTAATACTTGGTTTGTTTGTTTACTTCCTCCCCAGACTACAAGTCCCATGAAAGAGAGATTCTTTTTTTATATTGCTGCATTACTAGAGTGCCTCACCAAGTAAATAGCACTAGTAGGCATTCAGAAATATTTGTTATTTCAGTGAGTGAATGAATGAGGTGTAAGGGGCTGGTGAAAGTAAGCAATGCTGGCTACAGGGCTGTGAGTTCTGGCATCTCCAGGGTTGCTGTTGCATCTCTGCCCAGCCCTACCAGACAGAACAGCCATCTCCACAGAAAGAGTGCTGTGATTCACAAAGTTGCCACCTGGGGGTCTGTGCTTCCCTCATGGACTATCCTTTAGCACACCTATGCCCAAGCACCAAAAGCCACCTCTTCCGTTCATGAGCCAAGCAGTTTCTGATGAAAGCAGCCAGTTACTCTTGAAGGGCTTCCAGGAAATCCAAAGTGGCAAAGTTTAGTTGATAAAGATTTTTAAAGAGTTGAGTATAGGTCCTTACAGTGATTTGAATCAAGCTGTTACAACACACCTCCTTCACCTGAGACATAACCCAAGGCTTTGTTAAATGGGTGGAACTGTGCTAAAGAGACAGACCCCAGGTCAAGAGCCAGGCAAGCGCTTATGCTGTTTGACTCCTAAGTATAATAATTCTTATATTTTTTCTGGCACAGTGACTATATCTCACTCTAAAACAAAAGATATCACATGATTGCAGTTCAGCTTTGGTTCAGTGGCAGCCAAATATTTGAATTATTAGGCTGTCAATTTGGAAAAAGAGACTGTGTGTGAGTGTGTGTGTGTGACTCTAATATTCACTTCTCATGTCTCCTTTCTCCCTATAGTTTGTTGGGTTTAGCATGGCATTAAGCAAAAAAGTGGCACAAGCCCATGAAATGTTTTGTTGGAAGCAATCTGCATAGAAGTGCTTTTATTCATTTAGCATAACATAACATAAACAAATGCTCCCCCAAGCAGTAATGAGGGTTAAATATCTTTGACCATCAAACATTTGTGTTGCAGCTAATTCAGGTGACACAAGTACATAAAGTGACAATTTATGTATTCACGGCATTTTCCTCATTTTTTTCAGGCACTCTCTGCCACCAAAAAAGTCATCTCAGGGTCATACTAGTGTGAGTTCATGATTCTTTGCCAAATCACCTTGTTTAAATTTCCTTAAAACATTGCTGCCATAAGCAGCTAGAAATATTGGGAAGCAATTTAGGGTTGATATAATTTGCATGTAATTTATCACTGCAGTAAATGGTTTTATTAAACAGCTGCAGGGTGAGGGAGGGAGGGAGGGAGGGAGGGAGGGGGGAAGGATGAGGAAGATTGCATTATTTTTACCCATTCTCTCTCCTGTCATTTCTTGCTTTCACCTCTTTTGCTTTCTGATGTAATTATTTAAACTTCTTCCCCTATCAAGAGAATAATAAAATAGACAACATCCTAGGAAGCATTGATCTAAAAAGATCCCTAAGTGCTGACTCTGCTAAAAAAAAAAAAAAAATCAGACTGATTTCTGAGAAGGAAAGGCTCAATAAAGGATGGACTGAGCAGAGAAAACTTCCTTGAGAAGGTAGGTTTCAAGTTGGGTCAGAGCGGATAGAAGCAGGAGGACTCCTTAAGGCCCAACAAACTTCATAAGCCAAGGCCCTAGGGACAGGAGTAAAGAGGTAGTGAAGATTTTTCCTAGCAGAATTTTAGTTATCATTTTGGTTTCATGCTAAAAATATTGAATTACTATATCTGTATGTTAAATTGGTGACTAAAAAATGTCTATATCTGAAGTTTGAATGAACCTACATTCTGTGTATCTGAATCATTCAGAATATCCAAGGCTATCATTTGTTCATCCATTCAGCCAACCTAGCATAAGAATAAGCAATAAGGATGCAAAAATGATTGAATCAAAATGTGTAATAGGAAAATCTGGTGGAATTTAGTGCTGTAATGCAGTTTTGTGTTTGGTGGTTTTAGTGGAATTTCTGACTGGAGGCTCTGTGGCTTGGGACAGGATGGATAGTATTTTGACTGACAGGCATTGCCTGTAGGTGGGTAATGTTAGATCTTTGCATCCTCATCTTAATAACACTTTAAACATTGTAATTCCAAGTGAAATTACTATGGAAACACAGAAGGGGTGGGACCAAGGGAGCCAAGGAAGGCTTCCTAGTAGCAGGTAAAGCTTTCAGAAACACATGAATTAAGGAACTTAGAATGATTAGCACCTACTGCTTGCATGGTCTCCACAGTTCACCGTAATTCGAGTTTTGGTCTGGCTTTATGTATGTATTTCATGGAAGCAAGATTGTGTTCTACATGAAAACTTGGACTAAATATGCAAAAATGAATAAACCACAAAATTTTAAATGTGCTATTTGTCTCATAAAAAGGCAGCCACTGGAGAATGAGCCGCATCCCAAAGTTAATCTCGCTTTGACTCTGAAGGGAAAGAATGGTCACTCCTCAATACCTGGTGTTGATTTGTAAGTAAAGCTCCTGTCTTGCTGCTCACAGCACTGTCCTCTGGTTTTCCTATCTGTCACTCGTGCCTTTGGTTTCTGATCATGTTTTCATGGAGCATTTTGGAGAGAAAGCAGAGGTGGCGATTTTGTGACCACACATGTTGGATAACCAAAGAAGTTCTAATATTTACATATGTAAATAAGACCCAGGCATTGACCTTCTAATTCATCTGCTCTGCTAAATTCTGTACAGGCTGCAAAAGTAGATAATGCTTTCTGCTTCACTGAAGATAGTACTGTTGGCTAATTTTCTTTGAAAGGAGAGGAATGTTTAAAAGAAATGGACATGAATTATTTGAAACATTTAAGGACAACTGATTTAAAAGATCTAGAAATCTTGATGCTCAAATTTGTCATTACACCCCCTGCCCCACTACCGTTAATCACTTATTAGTCAAGGTGTTACTGTCAGCAATTCATAGTTCTTCATTTTTTAAAAAAAATATAGTTTTTTATTTTTCAAAAAGATACTTAGATTACATAAATGTTACATAAAAAATATAGGGGATTCCCACATGCCCTGCTCCCAACTCCCCCCGCCCCCATTTTCCCACATTAACATTCTTCATTAGTGTGGTACATCTGTTACAAGTGATGAACACATTTTGGAGCTTTGCCACTAAGCGTGGATTATAGTTTACATTGTAATTTACACTCTCTCCAGCACAATTTTTTAAGTTATGACCAGATACATAATGGCTTGTATCTGCCCATAGTTCTTCATTTTAAACATCTATCCTTTATCAACATTGGGTAGGTGTGAGTTTCCTAGCTTCTTGAGGTGAAGAATGAATGAATGAACAAAGTGATTAATGGTTCAAGGTCCAAGCAAAAGAGCTCTTTTTTGGCTTGCTTGCTGATATTCTCCTCCAGTTAGATTGGTGCCTAGACAGCAGGAGGTAGGAACAGGGAGCCTAAACTTCATAACTGAGGCCTCTGTGCTGATTAAGGGAGGGAACAGGGTCTCCTAGGAAAAGACCTAAATTCATTGGATCCTCCTCTTTCCACACTCCTACTCTAGGGTGAGAGGGTGATAGAAGAAACTTTACTCTTATGATTCAAACTGAGGCTATGCTTGGCTGTGCCATCAAAATGTGTTTCTAATTATTGAGTGCCTATTTTATGCCTGGCTTTGTGCTTGCCTGGTCTCTAATTTAAAGACAACAATAACAACAAAAAAGAACACCTTGAGAAGTAAGCGTAATGACTTCTTTACTTAAAGAAAAAAAAAAAAATAGAAGAACTGAGGATCAAGAAGAATACGCAAATTGCCCCAGGATATAGAGATATAAAAAGGTAAAAAGGCAGGGCCATCATTGGAACACATGTCTTTCTAAGGCTGCTGCCTCTGTGCTTTCCACTACACTCAAATGGCACCTTTAACAAATGGTTTTGAGCTCTGTGCTGGTTAACTTCATGTGTCAGCTTGACTAGGTTATGGTGTCCAGTTGTTTGGTCAAGCACTGGCCTGATTGTTACTTTGAGGGTATTGCATGGATTTAAATCATTAGCCAGTTGATTGCATCTATGGATGATTACATCTACAGTTGACAAAGGAGATTGCCTTGAGCAATGAGAGAATTCTCATTCAATCAGGTGAAGGTCTTAAAGGGGAGAAATGATGATTTCAGCAGTCAGAAAGAAGAGTTTTGGCCACCCAGCTTCTCTTGGGAAATTCATCAAAAGCTTCAGAGTTTCTAACTTGCAAGCTGCCCTACACAATTCAGACTTGCCAATCCTCATGGTTGTATGAGAAAATTTCTACAATAAATCTCATAATATTTACATATATAAAGATAGATTGATAGGCAGATAGATAAAGATGGATGGATGGAGAGAGAGAGAGAGAGAGAGAGAGAGAGGTAGATGAAAGATAGATGATCCTGTCAGTTCTGTTTCTCTGGAGAACCCTAATACAAGCTCAATGCCAGTTGATCCAGGGATTACTGATCTCACTACCACTTTAAGTCATTATTTCTATGGAAGGATTACTGGAGCCTGAAAGGAGGGTAAATGAGAATATTAAGTAGGTTAACGAAATGTTTTCACCTTATCTGAGAGAGTATATTAACAGCTTAGAAAGAAACATTTTGCCCTATCTCAAATTAATTCACTCATTAAATGTAGAGTATAATTGCTATAAGGGTTAAAAAAGTCATCAAGAGAAGATTTGTTTGCAGGATTTCTGATCTTTAATTTCTTTGAGACACAATCAGAGCCCCAGTGCATCTAATAATTTTTAACATTCCTCTTTATTTATTTATTTATTTTTGTTGTGCATTCAGAGGTCTCCATGGAAACCTCAAACATGAAAGTACAATTCCAGTTCAGTAGTAAATGAAGTTAGTATTGATTCTTTGTACCTTTAAGTCTATGATAAAGTAGATGAAGAAACAAACTGATATCAAGAAATTAATATGAATTATAAAGAAACTTGGTAAGAACTAGATGGAGTAGATTGTTCATTTCAAAAGAAAAATGCTAGTACTTTAGGCACATATAATATAATGCCTAGAAACTTGGACTCTGTGGTCAGGTACTTATAGGCCCTGACAACTGGTGGCTCTGTGACTTTTTGGAACAAACTTCTCTAACCCTTCTCAAAAAAGAATGGAGCAAATCACCAAGAGGTTGTCAGGAGCATTATAGGAATGTTGCATGTAAAATGCTTGGCAAGGGCCAGTCTGCCATGGGCACTTGTACTATTTTAACCATTATTATAATTTTTATCACTATGGCTACCACTGAAACATCTTGGAGACACCTTTGGTTAATTTAAAATCAAATGTTATTTCACCAGCATTCAAGTTCATTCTCATACCATGAGGCAAGTCTTCAAGTGAAAAGGCATTTGAATTATAATGGGTTTTCAAAAAGATGTGGATTGATTTCATACAGAGCCCTTAAATCATGATCTAATTACTAATGACTTTCTTTCCCCAATAGCCTTCTTACATATTAAGGTCTCAGCAAATACTTGATAAATTGAATTGCTTTCCCTTTGTGTTATTTGTTCTAGTAAAAGTAAGTAGACATCTACAATGTATGGCATAAAACTGGTCATTTGCGGCTGCAGATCCTTACATACTATTTGTGGATTGCTACCACAAAACTATTTAACATAGTGGCAATGATTACATTTTGTCAAATATTGGTACTACACTAAAGTTCTACTGTGACAGAGTAGATGCTTTGACATTATTTTATAACTGGAGTATTCATGCTAAAATCAAGGAATGTCTTCCATTTATATGTTGCTAGAAATGCCAGGGAAGAAGTACACCAGATGTTCTTAACCTTTTTTCCAGGTGGTACAGAGGGAAGCCATTCATTCATTTTACAAGCATCTATTGAGCATCTTCTACCTAACAGGGACTGTTTACAGGTATTAGTGATATACAGATTAACAAGATTTGCTAGATCTTTGCTCTCATGGACTTGCGTTCTAGTGGATACATTTATACAATAAATACATAAATGATCTATAGAAAGTATCTGTGGTATAAAGAAAATTAAACAGAAAATGGTAAGAAAGTGACCATGATGGGGTGTGTCTCCTGTAGACTGAGTAGTAAGGAGAGACTCTCTGTTGGTGCAAGTTATTCTTTGAAGCATGCCTCAATTCTCTTGATGTTTGAACGACTTTTCCATAAGAACCATTAAAATGAGAATCACTTTTACAGTTTAGAAAGCCCTCAAGAAACTGGATTTATTCCAGGTTGCAATAGGCATCAAAACTAGAAAGCTGTCTCTACCTTGCTTGCCTGTCCCCAACTCTTTGATTACTCTGACCCCTGAAACCTCTTCTGGAAAACATCCCTGATCTCCCAGCTGTGATTGTATATATCCCTTCTGTGTGTTCTCCTAGTACCTTCTACCTACCTTTTTGTTTTTGTAATACTGTGCTGGACAGGTTTATTTCCTTTTCTGCCACCCACTATGAATGCATAAACCCATAAGCGCATTGGGAAAAAAAAGAGCTTGTCATATTTGCATTTGTATATCCAGGTCCTGGCACAGTTACAGCTTTCCCCACAAGCTCATGGTAGATGATACATGAAATATAGGATATTCAAATTGTATATCAGTGCTCATTTATTAAGCACTTTGATATTCTATATATGCTGTATGTTTTCTCACTGATTTTTGGCTTATTTGAGTGTAACTATTTTGTTGAACCTCACAAAGGGCAAGGCATGGTGGCACCAATATTTTTTATGTTCTCAGACCACAAACCAGATGTGGAGGCCCTGGAAGTAAAAATTTAAATCTAAGGGTCCACCCCTGGAGAATAGAGGAGTGCAGTTTTCATCACTAATAAATAGAAAACTTCTCTCTGCATTCCATTTTTCTGTCACTGTCTTCTCTAATTAAACCAAGTAACTCAATTCCTCCCCAAATCAATTGGATCTCTCACTCAATACCCCCAGATATCTCTTCTTCTAGGCCTTAGTTCATACTTGGAATTCCTCACTTGAAATGCACCTCCCTTTCTACACTTTCAATTCTTGGAAAAAGCTGTGGCTAGGTAGGGATTTATTACAATGGAAAGAGCTGATATTGGGGGTCTAGTGGGCAAAGAAAACAGAATTTAGAGTAATTTCTAGAGATTGGCATCATGCCAGTATTTCCAGCAAATTAAGATCAACCTGAAAATGGAAATGCTAAATGAAATCTTCAGCTCAGTGCGCTCCAAAAATCTTTTACATCAAAGTTATTCATGAAGTTTTAGAATTTTGAACATTTTTGTTCAAACCTCCAGTGTTGTAAAATTCATGTGCAGAGCTAAGAAAAAAGAATCTCTTTGAGGGAATTTGAGGTGAGCTCTGAGTTTTATATAGATAGTCTCATGGTGCTATATAAATTATTAAATATATAGATATATAGTTATGTATCTATATATAATTTTTCTCAATAAAGTTGTGCTACTTGCTGCTTTCTGGATATTCTATAGAGTAGATATGCAGTAACAGGTTTAGTGTTGTGCATATTATGATCTTTCAATAAATGCTGTTCACTGATTGATGAAGAATAGGCAAAAACCATATGTAATGAGTGAAGCATATTGAACCTATAAAATATATCTGGCCAAGGCTGACCCACAAAACAGGTTTCCCTGTATGATGGAAATTATCAGAAACAGGACTGATTATATTATAGTTTGGTGTCTTGTTTTCCCAGTGCCTCTGAATCTCGCCGTAAAGACTCTTTTACTCACCTTATAGGTAAAGGGAATGAGGTATTGTAAGTCTGTTTGAGGATACTCTGCTTCCTATTGCTAATTAATTATTCTGCTGCTGCTTATTACTATAGGTTCTTTATAGTTGTTCAGTTAGCTGGAATCCCACTCCTTTTGCTCTATTCTAGGCCTTATATTTTTCATTAAATTGGAGAGCATGTCTGGTTACTTAAAAGTGCTCAGTAAATGGTAGATTTAATAATTTTTCCAACAGTTCTTATTTCTCCCTTCAATTTATTCTATACACCACACACTCACATTAATCCTCTTAGAGCATAATCCAAATAATGTCACACTTTTGCTCAAAACCTTCAATGATTCCTAAATATTTGAAGACTATAATACAGAACACATAATCTGATGTTGAAGGTTCTTCTTAGCCTTACCTTATCTACTGACTTTTAAACCATTTCTTCATCATGAAGCCTATTTTTCTGCCATGGTGTTTAAGGGCATGGAGAAAGAAATCCGATTCAAATCCTGGCTCCACAACTTATTGTCTGTAACAACTAGTCTTCTCATCTGTAAAATGGGAAAAATAATATTAACTACTTACTGGGTTATGTAATAATATTTAAGTAACAAATGTAAAGCCCTTAGTTCTGTTTGACATGTTCTAGGTCAGCATGAATGACATATGGTAAGTGTGCATTTTTTTTAGTGTTAATTGTATTAATAGTTCTTTCACTGTGGTAACTACCAAGCAGCAGCTTTGTTCAATACATTCTATTATGTTTTTATTATGGAACAACCTGAAAGGCATATATGATAGACATACCTTACCCTCCAATATCTATTAACAAATTATTGAGTGCCAAAAAAGCCAGCGAGAATTGAGAAGCTTCAACTTATGTGATAATATTTCTCTAGGTTTTCTATTCAAGTTATGATCAATGAATAGACAAAATTAATTCTCTTGAGGAGAGTGATTTTCTTCCATTATAATAATGTCTGTAGAATGCATGAAAGTAACTGCACTATTGGGATGATCCTATGGATTTCCTGTGTTTGAGATGAGGACAGCTTGAACAGTTGGAGATGCAAGGCCACCCCAGGGCACTCACTCTACTTTCTCCCCCTGCTGCATTGTCTTCTCCCATATTTATAATACAATGTCTCCCTGCCCTTTTTGTATTTCCAAAGGGGTACAGGAGCTGACTGCCATTAATATCTCAGTTCTTTTTTCCAAACTAATAACCATGCATCTGGGAAATGGTACACCCAGAGAGTGAAAAATTTTGAAAATAAAGGATGACCAATGTTCTTAACAAGCACTATAAACTTTGCCTATTTTGCACTCTCTGTCCTCAATTCTCCCTCCATT
This sequence comes from Cabassous unicinctus, assembly GCA_029593785.1. Taxonomy (NCBI): domain Eukaryota; kingdom Metazoa; phylum Chordata; class Mammalia; order Cingulata; family Chlamyphoridae; genus Cabassous; species Cabassous unicinctus. Next base: position 32,605 of record JAQZBX010007848.1, on the reverse strand, counting down.
TCCTTCCTTTCTCGCCATGTTTCTGAGGAGTAGCTCCTGTGTACAACCTTGTCCTTATCTCATTGGATATCAGTCTTTTAATTAATGTAAGTCCTATCATATTGGGCATCTGTTAATTAAGAAACTGCGAGGAGAGCTATCCAAGAGTCAAACAATGTCATCCAGTCTTTCTCAGGCAGAGGGATATTATACATAATCTACCAACCTTTGCTCATCATTGTGACAATGATTATCAAAAAAACCCTGATTTTTAATTTATGACAATTGCATGTTAAACATGTAGAATAGAAATGGCATTCTGAGAGCCTTTGTAGGCTCACTGCACCTGCCCAGCAAAGCCCCAAGGAGTTCCTGATACATAAATCTATATACTTTGAACCACGAGACCCCTTCTGTCCTGGCCACAGATTGACGACATCAGCCTGTGGACCTGCTTAACCTAACTTTGGCCCTCTGTACTGGGTGGTCACTAGCAAATCTTTTCAGATTTTGTTGAAGTCATTTGAATGTGAGTACATGTTGATTCATCAACTGGATTTTAATTGATTAACCACTGTAGGTTTGTTCAGCTTCTTGTTTTTGTGTGTCTTTTGACAATTTGGGGAAATTTTCAGCCATTATTCCTCCCAGTCTTTTTCTACCCCAAGCTCATTCTCCTCTCTTTCTGGGACTCCAGTGACACAAATTATTAGATCTTTTGTTAAATTCCACAGGTCCCTGAAGCTCTTTTCATAGCTTTTCAGTCTATTTCCTCTTTGTTGTTTTGATTGAACAATTTTAATTGTTTTATCTTAAAGTTCACTGATTATTTCGTTCTCCTCTCTGTTCTGCTGTTGAGCTCATTTTTGAGTTTTTATTTTAGTTACTTTACTTTTAAATTGTAAAATTTTCATTTTATTTTTCATATTTCCTCTATCTTTTTTGAGACTTTCTAATTTTTTTCTTTACTTTCAAGCATGTTCATAATTGCTCACTGAAGCAATTTTTGTTGGCTACTTTATATTTCAAATAAGTCTAACATCTCGGTCATCTCAGTGTTCGCATTTGTTTATTGAGATTTTATAGTTCTTGGTAAGATGAGTGATTTCTGATTGAATCCTCGACATTTTGAGTATCAGGACTCTGAATCTAATTTAAATCTTCTTTTTTAGCCATTTCCTCTGACACTGCTCCAGTAGGAGAAGTGGAGGGCTACCACGTTACTGTCAAATTTTATTGGAAGTCCAGTTTCCTCACACAGTCTCCTTGACAGCCAGGGTGGAGTGGGGCAGAGGCTCATTACTGCAGGTTGGCGGAGGGAGTTCAGACTCCTCCTAGACTTCCATTAATACCACTCTGGCTGGATGGGATGGGGTAAGTGTGTCTTGCTACTGCTCTCTGAATGACCGTCTCTGGCACTGCAAGGGGTGGTGTTATTATATTTATTTTATATACCATTCGACACTAAAGTGGACTAGAGCTACTTGACAAAATGGCAGATTCCAGGACAAGGTTGGAAAGGTGTAAGATGAGCCAGGAAAATCTTATTTTATCAGAAAATACAGAAAAACAACATGTCAAAAGGACATGAGAGCCAACCTGAATGGGCTTCCACTGACCAAATCTGGAATACTTTGAGCATCAAAATAAATAATGATAACAATGAATTATAACCCATTAAATAAAATAAGAATTACTTGATTCTATGCTGTTTAAAAAATAAAGTGGAAAGCTCTTCCTTTTAATGATCTGACATCTAATAAACACAGAAGTTAAAAAAAAATTATCAATGGAAGCTAAAACCTGTAGATATAAGTTTGATGAAAAACAGGGAATGTATATAGTTTCAAGATATCATTCCACAAATTACTTATTGATTACCAAGGGAAATATAGTAACTTTACAATGAAGAAAGCTGCCTGGTGCCATCTTAATCAAGCGACCAAAGCTAACATCTAATATCACCAATATTTAGATACATTGACATCACATGCTTCCTGTCATTATGCACTGAGAAGGACACAATGTCACATCATTGATATCTCTATTAAAAATATATAACCTGAACTAATTTTGAGGAAACATTAGATGAGCCCAAATTGAAGGAGAGTCTACAAAATAATTGGGCTGTACATTTTAAGTATATGAAAGATAAGAAAGACAAAGAAAGGTGAGTTAGTCTATTTAAAGGAGACTAAAGAGACATGACAATTAAATACAATGCATTATACTGAATTGGATTGGAGATTTGGAAAAAATAATTTTAAAGGATGTCACTGGAAGGATTAAAAAGTTTGAATATGGTCTATAGATTATCAAAGATTGGCAAACTATATTGCACAGGCCAAATCTACCCCATGGCCTGTTTTTGTATGGCTTATAAGCTAAGAAATTGGTCTTTAAATTTTAAAGATTGTGAAAAACAAACAAACAAGCAAAATAAAAAACAAAAAACAAAAAACAAGAATATATGACAGAGACCTGGTGAGGCCCTCAAAGCCTAAAATACTTATTATTTGATCCTTTAGGGAAAAAAAAAAGTTTGCTGATTCCTGGACAATTTTTACTAGTAAAAGTTAAGATATATTTTGTTCTACTCCTTAGATCCAACAAGATGTATCCTTTGCCTTTTCAGTTACATGAGCCAGAAAACCCCTTTTTCCTTTTTAAGCTTCTTGAGTTCTGGTTCTGACACTTGCAACCAAACGGGCCTTGACTGTAACAAATAACCTGCACTACCAAGGCAACATGCTCTTGTTTTCTCAGCAATCTTTCAACTAATGGAATTAGTTGAATTTTCCCTTCAATCTCTTCTGTCTTTCACAGAACGAATAACAAAGAAAATTGAGCAACACAATCAACAGTCTGCAAAAGTACTCTCTAGATTTTTGAGCTGTTACAAATCAGGATAATCAGTGAATTTTGTTTTATTTTCTAGTGGAGATCATATTTAAGTTGGTGAGTTTCTTCAGAGGTTTTGTCAATTCTCCAAACATGGCTAGCATAACTGTACAGGAAGAGGTGCTTTCCGTTTAATCTGGTGTATTTGTCTCTGCGAGTTCCATTATATATTCTTCTACTCTCAGAAGAAATATTGATGAAATGTGTCCAATGTAATTAAAAATGGATTCATAATGGAAATGCCAATTAAATGAACATAACTAATAATACTGTGTGTTCATATAATTACTTTATAAATGGTCTAAAGATCTGATAAGAAAAAAACCACTTCATTATCATATTACATTATTTCAAAAATTTACACCTTCAGAAAATTTATAAAGTAATTCTAAAGGGAGGGGGATAGTTGAAGGGAGAGAAAGAAATATCAAAAAGGTCTACAGAAATAAGAACTTTTGGTTCAAAGGGTTGGGCCAGAATCCTTTACTTGTTCTCCTTTCCATGCATCAGAGTGAACATTTATTGAGCATATATATAATGTGTGGCAGGTGAGGAGGATATAATAATTAATATGATATAGTTCTTACAATTAAGGTATCAAAAAGTATTAGGGAAAGGAGACCTCATATAATTTGCAATAATATCTGATAAGTGAAAATTGTACACCTAAACCTTACTGCCTAGGGCATTCGAAAAACATCTTCTCAGAAGACAAGAAATTTGATCTGAATGTTGGAGGTGGATAATCTTCATGAACATAGAAAGCATATTTACTTGTGGGAGAGAGATTAAAGGATATAGCATATATGCTTTTGGGAGAGAGATTAAAGGACATAAATGGAAATTAAAAAGTGGGAAACTAGAGAAGTTGTTGGTGAGAACAAAATTCAAGAAAGCTATACATTCAAGGTGAAATACCAAGTGATAGAAATGGGAAAACATTGATCTTTTCAATGATGTTCTCTTAGGAGAACACCTTGGGTTCGAAGAGGGAGATCTTGGAAACATAAATTCAGGATAGAAAACTGAAAAATAGTATTAACAAAAATGAAAGAGAAAGGAAGAGAGGAAGAAGGAGAAGAAGAAGGAAGAGAAGAAGGAGAGAGAAAAAAGGATGGAAGGATGGAAGAAAGGGAAAAAGGAAGAAAGGAAGGAAGCCAGCTAAATGTGGATTAACAAAAGTCACACGTTATTACAGACCAGGGGTGGCCATGTACAGGCCTTAAACAACTAAATAAGAGCAAGCTGTGCTGTCTTCCTTAAATTTGTATCTGAAACATGATTTTGCAGCTGTAAGGCTTAGCAACCTCATCAAACCTTTCCAGAGTTGCTTATTTATATACAGAAATGAATGGAAGCCTAGGGGAAATTTCAAATGTGTCACAAGTATGTGGAATGATGCTCTACTCTCTTCACTTTTCCCCCTTTCCCAATTCTGTGGAGAAGGCAGAGCCATGAGATGGAGTAAGATGAAACCCTAATGTCATTGTACATCTGGATCTGCTAGCGATGGATTTTCTCAATTATTCTTTGTATGGCAATGCATTTATTTCACCTTTATTTTAAAAGGATATTTAACTGGATATAGAATTCCAAATGAACAGTTTTGTTGTTGTTTGTTTTATTGCACATTAAAATGTCATTCCATTATCTTTCTGTTTCTATTATGCCTGTTAAATAAAAGGCTGTTATATTATTGTTGATTCTTTGAAGCTAAGGTATTTTTTTCTCTCCACGTAAGATTTGCTTTTTTGTTTTGTTTTCTGCATATTGACAATAATGTGACTAGATGTGAATTCGTTGTACTTTATCCTGTTTGGGATTTGCTGAGCTTCTTGAGGCTGTGGGTTAATATCATTTATCAGTTGTAGACAATTCTCCACTATTTGACTTCAAATATTATTAGTGTCTCATTCTCTTTCCCTTCTGGGACTCCAATTACATGTATGTTACATCTTATATATCCCTTCTGCCCCTTTCACTATATTTCCTTTACTCTTTCTGGTCTCTGTGATTCAGTTCAATTTTTTTCCTGACCTACTTATTAGTTCAATAATAGTGCCAGGTACTGTATTTTTCAGTTTTGCAATATCTATTTGATTTTTTATGTTGTGCTGTTCTCTGTGAAATTCTCCATTTTGTCACCTATTTTCTTGTATACATTAGTCATAGTTATTTTAAAGTCCATGTGTGATATCTCAAATACCTGGGTTACCTATAGGTTTGGTTCTATTGTTTTTTCTCTCATTAATCTTTTTTGTTATGCCTAATAATTTTTTATTAAATATTTTTAGGAAAAGTTATAGGGGTTCTAGATGATACTATATTTCTCAGGGCATTTTTTTCTTTCTCTGGCTGCTAGCTAGAGTAGGGTATTTACTACGGTTAATACAATTAGGGGGAGAGTTTCCTTAAAGATTAATGTGTCTTTGTTTATCACCAATATTTAGATGTAGGTCTTGAAGCGTCTCAACTGGAAGCCTGGGTTGCTTATTATGGGCCATCCTCCATGGTGGATCCTGAACTCCAATTTTTGTTTCTCAGTACCACTAAGTTGTTGAAAAATCTGCTCTGTTTTGTACACAAAGGATTCTTATTCCAAAAAGGCAAAAATTGTTTGCTTCTCAGTGATTCCTTCCTTCATTAGATGTAGCATGCACATTCCATCTCACCGCAGGCACCACCACTCCCTCTTATTTTACCTCAAGCTAACTTCCATTCATTTCCATCACCTGAATGGTCTATGTGTATAATCATTTGATTTCAATATCCTGAAATTCAGCAGGAGAATAGTATATTCTCTGTACTTCAGACTCAATAAAGGAAAGCAACTTCAGTGGCAATAAAAAGGATTTGTGTTGGACATAAAGTAGGGCACAGCTTAAGAACTGGCAAATGCTTCAAAGGGATACTTACTGAGTTTTTGACTTACATCTCTACCCTCCTTCCTCTCAGGACTCTTGGTCCCTCACATACCAGAAACTTTGGCAGCCTCAACCTTCAATTTTTGTCTCCCTAGTCCTGAGAAATTTCCAAAATGCTCTGCTCACTGTTCTTTTCTCTTTACAGCTGCCCCTGTCTTTTGGTTTCTCAGCATCTCCTCCTGTGCCAAGACTTGGCAAATTCCCCCAGCAGAAAAGTGATGTTCAAAATGTACAACACAGCTCAATGAGCTTCTCTTTCCTGAGATTTTGGCTTCCCAAATCCTGACTGTATTGGCATCTTTACAATATCTGCTAACAGATTCTGTGAGTTTGTGTGTTTATATCTAGTTGCTGTCAGAGAGACATGCTATTCTATCATCATAGCTTGAAGCAGAATTTTTATCTGCATACTGCATAGTGTTTTAGACAAGACATTTCACATGAAAATTCAGATTTTTCTCTTTAAAAATAACAAGCTAGAGCAACATAGGATGCTTATTTATTTTGCCTTAGCATGCATTTTCCAGGTCACAAAGTCTTCACCACTCTATATTTTCACCCTTTTAGCTTTACTTATTTTCATTACTTGCATGCCCCTCTCTAATCATTTGATTTCACATCTCTTGAAATGTATTGAGAGATGTTCTCTGTTCTTTAATGCTACGGTAGAGGAAAGGACTTTTAGTGGCAACAAAAGGAATTTTATTAGACATAAAGCATTTCTCTATTATGGGCACTTTCCAATACATGCAATGAGTTAAGTTGAGGTAGGCAATTCTAAAATATATTGCAAATAGACTGGATGTTCCACTCCAGGTTTAGTGTGGGATGAGACTATGCCAGGCATTTGGAATGCCTTAAAATTTAAATTGATGATTATGTCAACTTCATGACTACACCTTCAGTAACTTCCGGTAAACTTATTTAAAAATGTATAATAATTCAAGGAGTTGGTGTGAAAGTCCATCATTCTTTCAATCATTCATTTATTCAATATTTATTGCAAATCTACTATATTTTAGCCTAGTATCTAGGAACTGGGTATCATTTGTGAGCTTTTTTTAGCAGTATGAGAAGACAAAAAAGGAATAAGATAATTTCAGATACTGTTGAAGTACTTGGGGTAGGTAGAATAATGGATTCCCAAAGACATCCACATCCTAAAGCCTAGACTCTATGAATATGTTGCTTTATACAGCAAATTAAGAGCTAAATGGATGAAACTGGATTTTCTTGGTGGTCCCAATCTAATTAATATGACTCCTTAAAAGCTGAGAACCTTTCTCACCCTTGGTTGGAGGGAGATGTGACTATAGAAAACATACCAAAGAGATGCAATCTTGCTGGCTTTGAAAATGGAAAAAAGAGGCCACTTGTCAAGGAATGTGGATGACCTCTAGAAGTTGGAAAACACATGTAAATGGATTTTCCCTTACAGCCTCCAAAAAAAGTAACATAGCCTTGCTTACACCTTGGTCTTAGCCCAGTATATCCTGTGTCAGACTTCTAACCTACAGAAATGTAAGATAATACATTTGTGTTGTTTTATGCCACTAAGCTTGTGATAATTTGTTGCAGCAGCAATAGAATACTAAGACATCACTACAAAGAAAATAATATAGGTTAATGATACATAAAGTAGTAGTGGGGGGTGGGGTGGGGGATGAGGACTAGCTAGGGCAATGCTTGAAAACATTCCAAAAAGGAAGCATGATAAGTACATCATGGAACAGTATAGGGAAAATTTTTCATCTGAGGACTGGAAAGCATATGAGTACAACTGGAACTAATGAAACAGTGAGATGTGTGTGTGGGGGTGGAGGTAGGGAGGGATGGAAGAAGAAGTAGAAGAAAGCAGGTGCTGTATCATGTAGGACACTGCAGATCCTGGTAAAGTATCTGATTTTTGTTCTCATTTTGTTAAGAGAATTTTTAACAAGATAATGATTTTATTTGCATTCTTGGCCTCATTCCCAGAGAATATGATTCACTAGGTTTATGAAGGGGTCTTAAGATCTGCAATTTTATTAGCACCCCAACTGATTCTGATGAAAATGGTCTTTGGATCACCTTGTGACAAACACTACTTCAATTTCTGCACTTCTTTTGGAATTTTTCTCTGGTGTGTGTATGTGTATATATATATATATATATATATATATGTTTTTGTTTGTTTGTTTTACTTTTTCTTCTTCCTCTCCCTAGCAGACACTTTCTCAAAATATACCATTAGCTAAAGAGCAGAGAACATATTTTATGCTCCTGCCTTGTTTCTCTAGGAGCCTAGTCCAATTCAAGACATACAAAAAGCATCTCAGTACACACTTATTTAATTGAATTGAACAATATTTGTTTAATATCACAATCCTAGGTCACCACCTTTTCACTTGAGTCTATATATTTAGTATTACTTTTAATGATGCTTACCCTTGGAAATTCTATAGTTTCTCTTACTTTCACATCTGCTTTAGTTTCTTAGCTGCTAAAGCAAATATAATACAATGGGTTGACTTAATAACAGAATTTATTGGCTCACAATTTCAGAGCCTAGAAGTCTTGCTTCCTCCTGGGTCTGTATCTTCTGGCTGGCTGGCAGTCTTTGGGGTTCCTTGGCTTTTGCATCACATGGCAATGCACATGGCAAGGTCTTCTCAATTCTCTTCTTAGTTCTGTTGACTTCATCTTCTGGCTGCTCCAGGCTTCTGGCTCCTCCATGGGGCTTCTCTCCCCATGTGACTTTTACTCTGTCTATAAAGAAATCCATTAATACAGATTAAAGCTTAGCCTGAATCATTTACTTAACTGAAGCAACATTTTGAAGAGTTCTTATTTACAATAGGTCCACACCCACCAGGATGTGGACAAAGAATATGTCCAGACTGGAGCACACAATTCAATCCATCACAGCACCCCTTAAGAATATGGTACATTTTTTTAAGTGAACTGCTCCTGATGAAGTGAATAGGAAGATAGCTATGTTTGAAGAAGCAATAGATTGTTTCTTTCATAGGAAGGGGCTGAAATATAAGAGTGGTGAGTTTGGGCTAGGGAGAGAATACATCTTAAAATAACTCAAACCTATAAATTGGATTTAGGAAAATAGTCCATGATTTGAAACACTGTGGAATCTGGAAATGCCTTTATAAACCACCACCATGTTGGGACTTTTCTTCCTGTGTAAATATCCATCATAACTTGATTTGATCTTCTTCCTTCTTTAAAGATAACCCCATGGAGCTCTCAGTCATGCTTAATTCCTAAAGCAATTCCTCATCACTCTTCACAACCAGATGAATCTGACTTCTTCTGTCTTAATTCACACTGTCTGGTGTGATTGAAAGCCAGTTATATATTTTAAATTGGTAACCTTTCTTGCCTCAGAACTAGGTTTATTTGTGGGAGTAATGACTGCCAGGCAAGCTTTCTGTTTCAAGGCACCCTTGTTTTGTGTTTCAAATTTGTCTTTGATGTCATGCAGAAGTCAGCAGCTGTATGCAGAATTCTTTCCTGGCTTCCCACCTAATCCATTATTTTATCTCTGACTTGGCTTTGGGATCCGTTTTGCATTTTTTTTTTCAGTGGAATTATCTTCAAGCAGCAGCATTAAAATTTATGCAGATGAATGTTCATATGCAATTTTCCTGAGATTGTGCCTACAAGGAGAATTAAGATAATTGTCCAGGTAATCCATACCCTTAAGCCCTTCCTATTTTATACCAGCAGGGCCTGAATGTTTGTGTGCCTTCCTCAGTCCATGGTGGCAACGATAGTCAGGCATTATTCAAAAGACCTCAGTGTGTCTCTTCACAAACCTACCCAGGACCTCCTGTCCCTGAGTGTATGAAGGGCACCACAATAGGAAGGAAACCAACACCAAGCTAATCCGAAAGCCCCATTATCCACAGCTTGTGCTTCCTGCTTTCTAATCCATACTCCTTGCTACGTGATCAGTCAAAAATATAGATTTGATTTTGACTTCCTGGTTGGAAGTCACAGGAATTTCTTAATTTAGAATAGGGTGACCATAAAATTCATTGTCTTAACTAGGACTTTTGAGAGTACAAGGAATGCGGTGAATAATAAGATACTTAAACCCACGCTGCTCGGGGCAAATAAGTACAAATGATCACCTTCACTAGAAAGCTGATTTCAAACTCACCTCCCTTTCCATCCCCATCAGTCACTCGGCTCCAATCCCACTAGCCTCTTTCAGCTCATTAAAGTGTTAAGCTTTCACACCTCAAGGCCTTGGCACATACTTTTTTTTTTTTTGCCCAAAATACATTTCCTACAGTTGATTACATGGCTGGCGCCATATCTTTAGGTGTCAGTTTAAAAATCTCCATCTCAGAGATGTCTACCCTCAACATCCTTTTTCATGAAGATCCTCACTCTCTCAGGCTCTATCACAGGATACTTGTAATTCCTTGTAGCAATTATTACTATTATTACTAGCATAGACACTGTTTTGTGCATCTGCTAACTTTTACCAGCTGGCTTTCGCTACTACTCAGACCACATGTAAGGCACCCATCTCCACATCTGTCGGTTCTAGTTACACAATGAGCCTGATTTCCTGCCCCAATTCCAAACTCCCAAGGTGGGATACCAATTGGCCTAGCACCATTCAGGGGAGTGGGTCAGGTTATATAAACATCGATGCCGAAAGCTTGCATTTTTGGATTGGGGTGATCAAGGGGGAGGGGGTAAAGCCATGGACTCTAAAAGATATCTAAACCTATCTCCAGATGGTTTCTTTTTCCATCTTATGCCTACGTTTTCTAAGGGTAAGATTCTATTCTTTTCCTATGTTCCCATTTCCATTTACTCCTTTAATTTCTAATTACCAGTATCTAATTACATATTACATTTAATTGCTTTGAACAGACCAGTTTGGAATTGTTTTCTTGCCAATTTGTCCAGTTTTACTCAATTGAGTGGTAGTTTTGGTATCATGTAGATAACAAACTGATTCAAATCTAATGAATCATTTGTTCACTTGAAACATGTGCCCCACACCAGTATTCCAAACTTGAGCCCTATCATTAGACCAAGGGGTTTATTCTGTAGTTAGCTGTTTTCCTCCAGAAATTAGAGGGTTTAGTCTTTGCTAGTTATGTATGTTCATTTTTATCTGCATTGAGAGATAAATTCAGGCACATATAATGACTCTACTGTTTCAGTAACTCTATAAAAGAATTTTCTCCCCGCCAACCTGCAGAGGTCATTAAAGATGTACCCCCTGTGCAGAGTTAGGGGGCTCAAATTCTAGGCTAAGCCCTGTCACTAGTGGTGCGGTAGTGGGAAAGTCACTTATCTTCTCATTCTGGTCCTTCTCTTAAATAAAGGAATTGTTTGAGATTATTTCTAAATTGCTTTCCAACCCTAACATTCTAAGATTATATGACTGACTGAGAAGGGATCATTTTATATTTTAATTACTAATGAGTTTCAGAAAAGTCTCTGGATAAAACTCTTTATTTCTAAGATAAATTTTTCAGGGAAGTTTGTGGAGAAAAGATTATTATTATTATTTTTAAAATTATAACATCATAAGAGGAGTGACTCAAATCCTGAAGTATCTGAGTCTTGCAGAGTCAGTTTTCTCTGTGTTAATGGAATTTTATGGCATTTTGCTGAATTTTGTCAGAGGGTGAAATAAAGAAAAGCACAGTGGCTGCAACAGTGGCTGACCCGGTTCTCGTTCAGAAGCTCAATTAGAAGACAGGGCCGAGCTGAGGGCCAAAGGAGGAGTCATTGTATTTTACAGCAGATTAATGAGAACGAAGTAGAGAAAGCTTTCTGCTCTGTAAATGTGTCACTTACAGTCATATAACATATGGCTCAGCACAGAATAAAGGAAGTTAAAATGGTCATTGAATGACAAAGGCCAGAAACTGCCAACAAAGTAATCTCAAGGAGAGTGAGGGACGTCCTGACCCACTTCCTTCCCTGCTTGGCATTTCCACTAATGAGAAAGAAGACTCTTTGCCAGTTGCAGAGTGACTTTCCTATGAACCTCTCCAAGAGGGTTCACAGCATCTGCTCACCACACACTAATAACGTGAGCAATATTGCTCCTGGCACAGTTCCTCCCATGAGAGACGTGACCACGCAGGCCCCTTTCTAGAAGACTTTTGACAGCACTTAGCAATTTGCGGACATTTAATAAATACATCTGAGTGAAATGATAGTTCTTAGGACACCTTCTGGCAGCTCATTTCATGGATTTCTATGTCTCCAGCTCTTCTGGGTATGCATTAAGTGTTGTTTTGTTTGAGTTCAGTTTTCACTTATCTCCACTAATGGAAGGGAGTGCTTAATTAAAAACAACAAATTTTTCAAGAATAATATTGATATTGGTGTGAGTTTTGATACACAGACTTTAATTAGGGTGTACCTGATAATCTATCAGTTTGGACCAAGAAAATGTGGAAAGACATAATGAAGAAAATTAAAAATCTATTCATCATATACCCCCAGAGACAAGTAGATTAATATTTTGTGTATGTAATTTCAAATTTTGTACATAAATATATATATGCCTATAAATAAATATTTTTAAAGCAAAGAATTATCAACATGCACAATTTTATACTCAGTTTTCCACTTAAATATTGTGGACACATTTCCATCTCAATAAATATTTATGTCATTATTAAGAGTAGTTGCATTGTATTTCATCTTTCTGTTTGCCATGAAGCATGATTAGTTTAAACTGTCATTTTATGATAGATGTTTAGCTTACTACAATTTTTAAGAAGTGTGTATCATTCTATGGTGGACATTCTTATAGCTAAAACTTTGCATACATGTATGATGCATTTCCTTTGGAATTTGAATGCCTCATTTGACAAGTAGGCATATTTAAAAGGTTTTGATCCATAGTGCCACTTTGCTGTTCAGGAAGGTTTTCACATTTATTGCTTTCTCCCAGATCCCCATTGCACTCCCATTCCCCACCCCAAACTGCATCTCAAAAGTCTTTTTTCTAGGTGCTCAATATTGAATACCATTATGTTTTACGGGGATGATAGTAGCAGCTGTGTGATGAGGACCTCATAACTCTCTACCTCTGCAAGGGAAGGTCCCATCTTAAATTCCTTTTGATGAAGGTTCTTAAATGTCTGGGACTGTGTGCCAGTCATCTCGGCATCCTAGGAGCTGTACATAGAGTGATGATCAAATATTTGGTGGATGGATATACATGTGATCATGGTAGACGTAAAATGGTCGGGTACACACACTTGGCTTCCTTTTCTTACATACCAATATGAAATCTGGCTTGAATAAGTACTTAAGAGTGACATTTACCATTGTTGTGGTATTTCTACCAGTTCATCTTTGAAAGAAAAAAATGTGTTTAAGTGTCAAGGTTGATTTATAAGAAGCAACTCAATACACCTTATTTTTAAAATACTCATGCTATTGACTTCTTTTACAGAGGTAGAGTCACAGTATTATTTGATCAGGAATGCAGAGATTTTCTAACCAACTCCTCCCACAAATATATTGCAAATGAAGAAACCGAGGTCTGGGATGTTTAGTGGTTGTTCAGAAATCTCCCTGATAATTAAAGGAGAAGCAGGTACCAGACTTGAAGCCACCATGAGTTCAACTCTTTCTAATGTACCAAACCCCTGTCTTCAAGTCTGGAATAATTAAGAAGTGTGAGAAATGCCTCAAATTGGTTGAGTACAAAATGCACTTCAAAGGTGAATTTAGTATTCAGAGACCATTATTTCAGACTTCCAGCCGTTACAGAGAAAGGTTGCCTAAAACTCTAACATTAACAGATGTCTGCTAAATACTTACTATTAATAATTGAAATAGTAACAGCAATGCTGCAATTAGTCTACAAGAACAAAAAAAACTTCAAAAAATTTCTCACTTTCTTTTGTAGGTATTAATGCATCTGTGTAACACCTTAGAATGAATACTTTGATGAAATTGAGGCAAAAAGCTTCAAAATAAAGTACTTGCTGAGGAAATTAGTTTAAGCTATTTAAAAACTGTTACCTAGACAGTAAATGTAGGTTAGGACTTTGGAAGGAAATATATTTGTGAGTGCAAAGAAATAAAACAGAGATGATTCTGAGCAGGCTTTTGTTTATGTGGAAAAAATTGGTTGATAGCTCTGGTACTAGGAAAGAAAATGACAAAAAGATGAAGTAACCAAGCATGTTCAGTGTTTCCCTCTAATACTCTTTCACTGTGCACACAACTGGGACGAGGCAGCTCATCACTGATTCTTATCAAGGTTAGTTCTTTACTGAGCTACTCAAAAGTCTTAGTTCACCCATTCATTCATTCCACAATTATTTACTGAAACACTTAGTATTTTCTACTTATATATATTCCATTAGTAAGGTAGATACATGATTTACATGCTCTGATACTTATGGTCATTTTGTTTTAAAACATAAATAAAAATAGCTTTGAATGCTCAGTATGGGCTAGATACCAAGCAAAACATATTGCCTGCTTTAAAAACAGCCTTATAAAGAATATTATATTAACCCTTTTTATTGACAAGAGACCTGATATACAAAAAGATTATGTAACTTTTGCAAGGTCAGAAAATTAGTATTTTGAAGAGTAAGAATGAAATCTAAGTTGTTTAGCTTCAGAATATGTTATCTTAACCATTATAAGATAGAGCCTCTCTTGATGGAGTTAAAAAGTACACAGTGGCTCTAAAATTTGGGGCAGTGGTGTTGTAATAAACCCCTTTTAGAATGTAATGATAGAAAACTTGCCTCTTAACCAAGAAAACAATGTGATAATGAGCATGTACAAGCACTTAATATGTATTTCAGTGTATTCATGACCTTTTGAATTGCAATCAAAGGTCCTGTCGTGGGCTGAGGGGTGAGGTGATTCTTAGACCCAATATTAAGGATACTTGAGGGCGAAAGCCACCATTGAACTCATCATTTAAACCTTTATTTCTTACACATAAGGAAACAGAGGTACCACGAACTCTAACATCTCTTACAAGGTCACCCAGGGCTACTGTAACCAGTGCTCTCCTCCCTCCATGTGACCACTCTCCTTGCTACATCCAAGCAAATGGGGACTTCTATTCCTAATAGATAGATTAGAACCAGTTTAAATGATTTAGGTAAATGAATCATTAACAGGAAATATCAGTGAATTAATCTGGAAGGCAGATGAAAAGACGTGACAGGAAAAGAAGATTGTTCAGTTCTCTTTAAGGAAAAATAAAATAGAATGGATTTAGGAATTCTAAGATTATTAGGTTCTTTGTCAGGGGGAACTAAGATATTAAAATTATTTTTATATTAATTTATTTCTATTGTTTATTTTTAGACATTGTAAAATCCCCAAGAATGTATGAAATCAATGTCAATATAAATGCTTATAATAGCCCTTTTTTGCTGCTGTTTAACAGTGATTACACAACAATCCAGGACTCACTGGGTTCCCATTTTCCCTATTCTTGAAGAGTAAGAATATTTCTATTCCTTAACATTTATGCAACTCTGAAAATAATCAACAAATCTGTTGTTCAAATTAGAACTTGAAGAGAATCTCTCTTTTCCTCTAAATTAAATAATCTGCAAACCTAATATTTATTGTGACATTTAGGAACTTTTGAAGACCTTGAAAGGAAATCTGTAAATTCTGACATTAACAAACAGAAAAATCAATTTGATGAATGTAGAATTTGGATTCATTTTCTTTAGGGTGAAAAATACATATGAAATATGAGCTTCTGAGTTTTATTAATCTTTTTATCCTTGGGCCCAAATGCTGACACTTCTCCATTAGGCACTTGAGAAGTTACTGTGCTGGACAATCTATCAGCAAGCTTTGGCCATGGAACTTTTCTATTGGCCTAATGGTCTAGTGATCAATATGATATTTATAACCTAGTGGAAGCCCTTGCTCATGTTGTCATCACATTGTGACTTGCAAAGAATACAAATCTAGCCAGGCTCATTTGCTGTGATATTATTTGCCCTGCAGTTTGCTGATCTTTGAGCATTCCTTTTCCTCCCAACACCCAATAAAATACCTTGTAACATTTACACAATATACTATAACAAAATAATTATGATATCAGTGTTTAGGATCATAAAAAACTCTCAATCATGTGAACTTGGGCATGTTACTTAGAGCGTCAGAGTCTCTCTTCTAAGTCTAGCTTAGAAGAGAAAGAGAGGGCATAGTCACTTATAAGAATCCTGGGCTTGTTTCCAGAAAAGTTTTAAAATTCTCTTCTGTGCCTTGAAGAACAGAGATAGAAAAGTGTGCACCATTTTGGAACCCTAGTTTGGTTTTCTTTGCATTGTGCAATATTATAGTTAATGAGTGGCTTAAATATTTCCTTTATCACAGAGACTATAAATGAAAGGGACCATGTCCCAGGCTTGTGAGAACCAAAGGAAGCCACAGAGCAAGAGTAATTCTACATTTCCTTCAGAACCAAATGTATACCTTTCAAGAAAATTAAAAATAATAATAAAAAACACTTCCTGAATATAAGCATAGTATTTACAATTTGGAATGTTTCTTTATATGAGGAGATTAATCTAGTGATGCCTATAGATACAACAATAACTTATTAATGAGATATTGATTTCTAAAATTAAAATCTTACTAGTATCATATTTTCAATCTAAATTAATGCTTCATTAAACTAATTAATAGCATAACAGTAACTACAAATTTTAGAGATTGTAATTAATCATAATCACCTAGTATTCCTGTACCAATCCATAGGTATAATGTGATCCTTTAGAAGTCAGGGAATTTTGCATACAACTAAAGTAAGTTAAGATGACATTTTATTTTATGAGGTGTTAAAGCTGCAATATAATTAGATATGCGGTGTAGTATATAGATGCTGGCCTGCATTCAGGAAAGATGAGTTTTGGCTCTCTGTCTGTCACTTACTGCCACACATGGTCCTTAGCAAATCACTTCCTCTCTTTGAATAAAAATATTATTTATATCTGAAATAGGAGAGATGTACTAAATAACCTCAATGATCTCATATTTGTAAAAATCTTATTTTGGGAAAATGGCATTCTTTAGGAAAAAGATGACTTTAGATATTATCATTGTTTCTTTAATAATTGTATACTTAAAACCCCAAATCTGTATTTCTAATTCTTCCTGACATTACAGGTGCTCAAAATGCAAAATTGTACTCTTCATCTTCCCTATCAAATTTATTCCTTTTAAGCTCACTTCTCAGTAAATGGTACCAACAGCCACACAATCATTTCACCCAAAATATCTTATTGTAATATTTTTCTTTTAGTCATGAAAGCCTTTTTTTAAAGCTTTAAAAAAAAAAAAGTCTCTTAAAAAATTTAATTCAGCAAATTTATTCCTAATTAGTGTCAGACACTCTTCTAAGCACTTTGGGGTACATCAATGGAAAAGGTAGCACTAAATTCCCCTACCCTCATTAATTCTAATAAGGAGAAGAAAATAAATGAGTTAGCAAATAAAACCAGCTGGTGACAAATGCCTTGTAGGGGCTAAAACAAGTTAGGGCAGCAGTTTCCCAGAGAACTTTCTACAATGATGGAAATATCCTCTGTGCCATCCAGTATGGGAGATACATGTGGCTATTGTATATTTTAAATGTGCCAGTGTGATTGAAGAACAGAATTTTAATTTAATTTCATTCTAATTAATTTAACTTTAAACAGCCACATGTAGCGTGTGACTATTGCATTGCATGGCACTGGGTTAGAGGGTTAGAGCATTCCTTGGAGTGTGGGTGGTAATTTTCTTCAGAGAAAACATGACCCTGCTGATAAGTTGATTTTGGACTTCCAGCCTCTAAAACTGTGAGATAAATTCCTGTTTTTAAGCTAACTAGTCCATGGTACTTGGTTACAGAAGCCCTGCAAACTATGGCATGAGGCAAGACACCAGTTTTTAAGTTTGGGGAAATACATTTGACACAACTGGATTGTAGACAACAAGGGGAGACTTCTCCTTGGATGTGCTAGGCCCATTCTGGCCTCAAGGTTGCCAAAGTTCTTCTTACTTTTACAGAAATATTCTAATCTCTGATGTTCAATTGGTTGGCTCCTCTGTATCACTGAGGTCTCAATTCAATTCCAAATTACCACTCCACTGCCAGTGAAACTCTGTATTGTCTTCACGCTATTTATCACTAATGAAAATACTTCCATAGCGCAGAGTGCACAGCGCTACTACAGACCAAAAATATCACCAAATATTAACACTTCAAAAACAATCACAAACAATTAAAGGAATTCACTCATTCACTGTCAGAAAGAGTCCCAAGTTTTTTCAAATAAGATTATCATCCTGAGAATCGGTGATAATAGAAAAACCTGGTAGAATCTATGAAAACAATTTGTTATAAAAGAATAAAATTATAAAATAAGGACTAGATGCCAAAGTTAAATAATAGGATGTTATATATATGTATATATACATATATAAAGATTAGGCATATTTGTAATAGAATCAAAGAGAACTTCTAGAAATGAAGAAAATATAGAGACAATTAAAAACTTCAGTGTAAGATTAGAAACAGCTGAAAAGAGATTAATGAGCTAGAAGATAAATATTGCAACACATAAAGTAAGAGAGATTAAGAGATACATGTGATAGAATGAGGAAATCCACCATTCTATTAGAAGTTTTTTAAGAAAACAATGAGAAAAATAGAAAATATCAAGATTAAGGAGTGGAAGTTGATTAATAGAGGGAAATGTATCAAATATACAGAGAGGTAGAGCAGGCATGAATGGGAAACCAGATCTGATCCTAACTTCATTTGGTTTCTGTCAGCTTTCTATTCTCAGTAACGTCCTTTTGGACAGTGGTTCCTATATTTGGTTTTGTATATGGTCTAATTCCTTACAATAAAACTATTCTATTTTCATAGGTCAATTTTGAGTGAGTCTTTGTTCTTTACAACAAATTGGGCTTTAATTAAATGAAAAATTTGGTTTGCTCAAATGGGTGTTAGAAAGATAAGAAATGCTCTAATTCATGAGTATGGTAGTTATTTTTCCCTATTTTGTAAGTTAATGCTTGTTAGCTGACATATTTATTTTCTCTTAAATATCTATAGAGGATATTTAAGGAAACCTTTGTTATTTCAATACCACACCACCAGAAGACCTGGATTCAGAAATATTATTGACTTTGTGAGTTTGCAGCCATCCAGCTGAGTGGGATTTATCAGCTTCCTCTGCTTGGCAACTTCTCTCAGAAAGCACTGACTGTACCCCCCTTGTGCTCTGTGTACCTCCACTTTGAGCTCTGAGTCTTTCCCACGGAGCTTTAGTTTGTGACTTTTTAAGAGCTATTTTTTCGCACTGACTGCAATCCGGCCTTCCTGCAGCACTAGACAAGAAGTTGTTAGTAGCTTAGTTTTTTTTCCTTTTGAGTTCTTTTGGAATATAGAGGACACTTTCTCTTTAGGAATCCTAAGCACTTTGCAGGCAAAAGTTATTTTTTTGTCAGTTTTCTTAGCCTGGTTAGAAATGATCTCTCAATACCAGATAGGAAAACTTAGGCAGGGCAGAAAGTAAATCACCCAACATCAGGTAGAACTGGAATCAGAAATTTACCTCCAATCTGGTAGTTTTACACTATATCCCAAATCCACACTTTATCTGTGTACTGATTAAGTGCCAGGGATCTGAAGTCAGACTCAATGCAACTTAAGCTCTGACACTTAATAGCTTCATGACTTGGGGATTTTAGCCTCACTTTATTTGCTGTGGAATGGGGATAATGACAGTAATAGTCTCACAGAGTTTTAGAAAGGAGGATTAATGAGATAATGTATGTAAATCATTTGGCATGGTGCCTAGAATATAAGTACTGAAAAATATTTCTTATTATTGTGGCAGCAGTGCATAGCAGGATAAATCTTTTATTAAAGTTAAGTCAAATCAATTAGTAATGTTCAGTAAAGTGCCTATTTCCAGTGTTTTGCTATATGTTCCAGGAAAATGCAAAAGTAATAGAATACAGCCTTCAATTTCATGAAGCTGATAAAGTGGAAAAGGTTTCCTGTGAAAAAGTACTCATTTAGCAAATACTTATTGCATGCCTAGTATGACTCTGTGATGAAAACAAAGATTATAAGTCTAGTTAAGTTTATAGGCCAGCCTGGGGAAGCTAACAATAATCAAGTATTAATAAATAAGTTATTTGTAGAGTATGAGGGGAGGAGATTTCATAAAAGGAGAAGATTGAACGAGTGCAATTTGAAATAGATAGGTCAGATGGGCCTCAATGAGAAGATGATATTTAAACAAATACTTGAATGAGGTGAAGAAGTTAGACAGACAATCATAGAATCAAAGATGCACTCGGTGTTAGAATACTCACCCTACCCTATTCTGGACCTTGGAATAAGTAAATGATTAGAAAAGTGAAGGAATAAGGCATTTCAAGAGGAAAATATAGCAGGGTGGAGTTCATGTCTCATTTACATATCCACTAAATATTTATAAAGTGATTATTGAGTGTCAGCTAATAGAAAAAGATTTAGGGGGAGGGAAGTATCCAGAACAAGAGTAGATAATGTGGTTCATGTACCACCGTGTCTCCTTCCCCTTTCCACAACTACGATAAAAATCATTAATAGATTATATCAAGCATATGAACAGCCTCTGAATCCTTCTCAACATATCACTCCAGGAAACCTAAATCCAGTTATTATAGTAGCCTTGTGAGCTGAAGTCTATTTTCAAGCTCTGTGCTACAATACCGCGAACACTCATTCATATTTAGGGCAGATCCGTTCTCAAGGGTATTCTAACATTCTGGTCCTTGTATAGGCAGTCTCATCCTTTCCTTAATATTTATTCCTGTTGTATTTCCAAAATCCTCTCCATTAGCCAGGGTCACAGCAATTTTAGACACTGAGATATTTTGTTCACTGCAGATTAGTGCCTTGGGCATAAATGTAATGGGCAGCCCCCTACATGATATGATGAAGAATGCCCATATCAAATTATCTGTACCACAGATTTTTTTATGATAACCAACAATCCCACAATTATAGTTCTGTATATTTGTGTTGATAGATTTTAACACAGTTCAGGGCTGTATGGTTTGTTACTTCTTTTCATCAGTGCATCCAACCGTGTAATACTGTGCTTTTTTTCTCCATGTGCTCCAAATCTAGAAGTTCCCTCTGGTTCCTAATGCAATGATATTTAGCAAACTGATAGCTTATGAGCTGATTTCTTTTCTTATCCACAACGGCTTCTTTCATCCCTGGTCTAGTGCGTTAAAAGGCAAGAAGCTCAACTCCTGTTCTGCCTAAGTGGCATGTTAAATTACAAGTGTTCCCACTGTCTGAAAATAATTGTTTAGGATAGAAAATGCAGTCCTGTATTATTGATTCAGGTGCTTAGGCTTTTTAAGTACGAAATAAAAACCAAAAAGTGAATCAAAGCCAGTTGCTCTGGAAGGAAAAAAAACCTGTTGCCTCGCCATTAGAGAACATTTTGAAAGAATTGAAAAAGGCTTACCAGGCTGAAATAAAGTGTTCAATTCAACAACAACAAAAAATTACCACCAAAAGGAAAAATTCACTAAATGAACACTGAGTTTTTCACTAAATGAACATTGAACTGAGCCCCTGTTGAAGCTGTTGTCATACTCCCTCATCTTGGACAATAGTGCTCTAACCCTAAAAGAAAGTGCTTGTGGCTTAACTTCCCAGCCTCCCAGGTGCCCTGTCTGTGTGGTGCCAAACCCAGGTACTGAAGTTTGTGAGGGGTTGGGGGGAGGGGTGGTGTGAAGTGGGAACCAGCACATTGAAAAACATTTTGGAAAAGCCTCCATGATCTCACTTGAATCAGGCTTGAAAGGCGACGTCCTGGAGACCTGTGCTATGTATACATAGCTAGAAACATTAGCTTGAATAAAAATAATACATCTACACATATGCACACATGTTGGAAGACAGGGAGGGAGGGAGGGAGAAGGGCTCTATAGACAGAACACAAAACAGGGGTTGTGGTCACATTTTAGAGAAATCTGAAAAGCAGAGAAGTCTATGATTGGCAAAGCAGAGTAGTAGTTCAGATGGAGATTAAAATGTGTGTGTGTGTGTGTGTGTGTGTGTGTGTGTGTGTGTGTGAGCGTGTGGTTTCCAGGAGGCTCCAACCTACCATTGGTACTTAGGGGCCCTTTGGTTTATGTCCACAGGCTCTGAAGAAAAAGCCAGGCAATTCCAAGGAGAGATCACTGTTTGGGGAACTGAAAACTGGCCCTGGCTCTGCTTGTGCTGTCATCAGGCTGTACTATCTTAGGCCAGGGTCTTTTTCACTCTGAGCCTTGGTTTCACTTTAGTAAACAGAGAGGTTCATCTGGATACACAACACACTCACACATGTGTATAGCTGTACATTCAGGTATTTATGGAGAACTTAGTATTCCTGACAAAAGGTCTTTCTAGCTTTTTCTCATTTAATTCTCTTAAGAACCACTGGGGCTATGTGCTATTATCATGCCTATTCTGCAGGTTAATAATCAAGCCATGTCATCTGCCCGCGGGCATTCTGTTACCAAGGAATGGAGCAGGAAGCCAAAACCTAAGCTCTTAACATAGGGGCAGCTTTCAACCACTAAGCTGTTATGCAGGGGCAGAACTTCATTTCTTTATGTGGCTATGAAGATGATATATTTTACATTGCCGAAGCCACTAAAATATTTTCTGTAGTATAGTGAAGTTTATTGTTTCTTGTAGACTGGGTCTATGTTGCTGTGGTGAAAGAGATTTTATATATATATTCAGTCCTGCTAATTTGAATCTCTTATTTAATATTAAGAATTAGGAAGTAATGTTCTTGCCATTCTATAGTGGCAGGAGGTAGAGGAGAGTCTTTAATGATCAAAGAAGATTGATTTTCAGTTATTAAGCCACATCTCAACTAATTGACTCCAAGATACACTACCCCAACGTTTCAACAAGTGTATTTAAAAGATGTCTCCACAAGGTTAATAATGCTTTAAATATATCAACCCTACCACGTTTTCCAAATTATATTGACAACAGAAAAGTATGGATAAAGGCTTACAGGAAGACTGTGTGTACATTTTGAAGGCAGTCTCTTCTAATATTGCTAATGAATTCTAGTTCGTCCTCAATTACTTTCATGTCACTTATGTCATGTGACGATCACCATCACCACCATCATCCTTGTCCTGATGGTTGACTCTCTTCATATTCCTCTTAGGTTCTGATTTAGAACTGCTATTAACTTAAACTCAACAAATGGTTATTGAGCATCAATTAAGTGCAGCTTAATATGAAACATTAAAAGATGAGAAAAAGGTAAGATTCATATATATGTTGTATTGGTCTTGAGTTTTCTTGTGGTGAGTGATAGAAACCCATCTATTACTAGTTTAATAAAAAAAGGGGTGAGGTGGGGAATGATTGGCTCATGAACTTAGAGGATCTGGGATTAAATCTGCATCAGGCCCTCCTAAATCTAGGAGTCCAAAATGGTGGTCTTGACTCTTTTTCTTTCTTTCTATCACTCAGCTCTGTTTCCTTTTGTGTGTCTTGGCTTTATTAAGCTTCATTCTCTATGTGATGGGAAAGAGGCCACAAGCTTGTGATTGAAAAAGAGGACTTCTCTCCAGTGCCTTTGCATATATCACCCATGGACTCATCTCTCTGCTCAGGGCATGGGGTACTGATTACCTACCAGTGTCATGCATTCATTCATTCTTGTGGCTGGGGGTTGATCCAACATCTGTGATTGACAATATTATTGACAGGATGGTATAGGAGGGGGTTTAATTCTCCAAATAAAGTTAGTTTGGCAGACAAACAGCATATGTCCACTACAAATATGCAGTTGTATATGAATAATTTACCTATTCCCCCCAAATATTTGAAGACCCAAGGATCATGGTGATGATAAATAAATTGACAGTAAAGAAATCACCATAGACCAATGCACAAAGGTAGGAAAGAATGGGTTTATTTATGGAGCACCAGGGTAATAGCAAAGGAAACTGGAAGGATAAAGTTTCAGTTGTTGCATGGAGACTAATAACTATTCACCTGTTGGATGGAGACTACTAACTATTGAGGGGAGAGATGCCATCAAATTAATTTGAATCAATCAAATGGCAAAAATTTATACTTTCCTTAGATTCAACTAACTCAGTCTCTAACTCTTCCTTTTTCTCCTCGCTCTCTCAATTACTTTCTTCAAACACATGTGAATACATGCGGGAAATTACCTGTTATAGAAACTATTTTGAGGTTTTGCGTAAACCATAAGGAAGCACAAAACCCAATAGTTATGCATTAAGATCAGTTATGATTACCATATTATCACAATTTCAATTTTGCTATTCTAATAGTAGACAAGCAATTGCTGTACAACTAATTGCCTCCTAGATGATGAGTATGGTAGCTACAGTGTAAGGTGATGAAGCTCTGGATGCTTGTGAGGACTAGAAAACCAAATAAGTGAAAATATGTCTGGGTTCAGTCTGTCTCATTTAAAAAGGAGCTTAAAAGCCCTATTACTTAAACAAATTGCCATTGTTAATGCTATTATGTCCTTTTCAGAAATGCTGTTGCTCCTAATTTGAAACAAGTGCTTCCTTTAGGGCTAATTAAGCAGATGAATGACACTTGGAGGACCACGTAGTTAGCATTTTCTGTCTACAGTAAAGCAGGGGATATTGGATACTATAACGTTGAATTTGTACTTCCCTGAAACAACTACTGTCTTTAGTTTGGGAAGACAGTGATTAGGTGAGAGGAAAACAATTCCATCAACATTTTGTTTTGTTTTATTTTAGCATTTACCCTTTCCCTACGAAAGGAAAAAAAAGGTTTGTAGAGGGCATTTGTTACATTATTGGCATCCATTCCTCAGTATTTCCTACAAAAGAATACTTTGTTTTTCTGCTAAGAAATTTACACTACTCTTAGCAATGTAGTTGGGTTGAGACTGACATCACTCCAAGTTCCAGGGATGGGTCCCAATTGACATAAGAGAATCCAAGTGTCCCAGGGCCAATGTGATTAGATTAGCAATGGACATATGGCCCATTCGGTGCCAACAAGTGGATAAAAAACTAAGGCTTCTGGGGAAAAGGAAAGTCCACTTCTTTAAAAAGAACTTCAACAGCATTTTCTTCCCTTGCCCCTTATGGGATGGGTTTGAGGAAGGTAGGAACACCTGGGAAGCATTTATTTTGGTCACAAAGTAAGAATATATCCATGAAGGAAGCAGAAGGAAAGCCACTAAATGTAAAGTCAGAAAAAGAAAGATAGCAAGAAACACAAACCTGATTTTCATCACAGTGAATCATTCTCCCCAGAAATGGGACTACTCCTCAACTGTTTAGATCCAGGAGCCAGGAAATTCCTTTTCTTGATGTAGACAGTTTGGATACATTTAAAGAGATAGGAAGAGTCCTAATACATTTAAGGCATAAAGATATGAAGAAGAAAGTGAAGTTATCCATGACCTACCACACAGATAGTAATCATTCCGTTATTGATGAGAATTTAGTTTTTTTAATTCCAGATGAATTGGAGAAAACAATTGGTAATTCTATAATCTTGAAATAAAGGAGGACTTTCTAAGCTTTTCACGAAAGCTAGAAATTATAATGAAATAAAGGTCATTTTTATGAGGTCTTACCTCATAAAAGTTTAAACTTTTTATATAGAAAAACTGAAATGAAGTTAAAACCTATGACAAACTGGAAAAATATGTGCAACAGTATGTTGGAAAAAGAATTAATGCATGTGAATATTCTTACTGTCCTGATTTTGTCATAAACAGGGTAGGCTAAACATTCGCTATATCAGAAACCATGCATGTGTACCCAGACCTAGTTTTTCTCCCTAGGTCTGGTTTTCAGAATGCTGGTGATAAACTAAGCCTGATTTATTATATGACCATCCTGTATGGAAAAAGACTGTAACTTTGGGTATCTTTGGTCAACCTTAAGACATATAGCAGGGGGACAGATGTGGCTTGGGTGGTTGGACATCTGTCTCCCATATGGAGGGACCTGGGTTCGACCTCTGGGACCTCCCGGTAAAAATGAAAAAAAGAAAAATATAGAAAGCATGTGGGCCACCAGGCCCCATGCGCAGGTGTGCCGTCAGGCCCCGCAAGCAAGTGAGCTGTCAGGCCCCATCTATGGGTGAGGAGCCAGGCCCCGCAAGCTGGTGAGCCATCAGGCCCTGTCTATGGGTGAGCCGCCAGGCCCTGTGAGCGGGTGAGCCGTCAGGCATCATCCGCGGGTGCGCTGCCAGTCCCCATGCACAGGTCTGCCACCAGGCCCCGCAAGCCACGCAGCAAGATGATGATGTAACAGGAGAGTGACACAAGGGAGAGCCAAGACTAGATGAACCGAAAAACCAGGAACTAAGTTGGCGCAGGCGGTAGTAGGATGCCTCTCTCCCACATCAGAGGTTCTGAGGATCAAATCCCATGAAAATAGGAGAAGGATGAGAAGAGAGGGCAGGAAATGGACACAGAGAGTTGCCCAGAGAATGGACAAAGAAACAGCAAAAATGAGGGGAGGGGGTGGTAAATAAAAATGGATAAAAGTAAATAAATAAATCCTTAAAAAAATCTATAGGGGAGGAAGATTCGAGCTATAGTTAGTAGCAATACTTTGACGATGCTCTTTCATGATTTGTTAACAAATGTTTCACAACAAGGCAGGGTGTTTGGGGGGGATGATGTGTGGGAGCCCTGTACGATGTTATGCATGTTTGTTTAGTAAGATCACGATGTTTACTGAACACTTAGAGTTTATGTATGTTCATGTATGAAAGATATACTTCAATAAATTGTTTAAAAAGAAAGAATTAATGCTACAAATATATATGACAGCACTAACAAATTAGTAATTAAAAGTTGAACAACCCAGTAAAAAATGGGCATGGAAAATGACCAGGCAATTCACAGGAGAAAAAATACGAATAGCAAATAACCAGCTTAATCTCTGACTGCCCTTGGAACTTTGAGCAATTGACATTATCACTCTGCTTTGTAGTGTCCTCGTTGGTTAAAACAGAGACAAAGATACCTGCTTCACGGGACTTTTTTAGACTCAAAATGAAGATAGACTATGGAAAATAGTTTAAGAATATGAGGAATTAGACTTAGGAATTGGCCCCCAAATTTATTCAAATATTGTCTCACCTCTCTTATTCATTTTGCTTGTGGAAGAGAATAACAATAACAACTGTGATTCAGAAAGTTCATTTGCAACTTTTGGTGTTGAATGTGTAGAAAGCTAAGTTGTTGATCACATCACAATACCCTGTTTGGGTCAACAGATTTGACAGTAAAAATAATTGAACTGCAACTAAAACAATAAGTTTAACATGAAAGTGATTACTACAAAGTAGTTGTGGCCAAGGCTAGGGAAGAAAATTATTACAATTTTCAAAGGCTTGTTCTAATACCTTACAAGTATTATCTTACTTAATTTTCACAACTATTCTATAAGAGTACTGTGAACTCTGTTTTTCAGAAATCGGGGCACCCAGAGAGTGTGTAACATGCTCAGCTAATAAAAAGCAGAGCAAAATTGTGAACTACAACCAAGTTTCCATGCTCAGCTTTTTAAAGAAGGTTTTTCCTTTCTGAGATTCAAATTTACATACAGTGAAATGAAGATGATGGACAACGACCATCCCAAGAAACAGAGAGAGCCTGCAACTGCAAACAAGATAGTCCCATCCATCTGTCCCATGGGCTTTAAACCCCCTCTCAGTTAGAGGTGGAGTGGGCATCACCACCCCAGAATCCTCAGGCCTGGGGAATGAACTCTGGACTAGAATGGATTTAGTGATAACCTACTACAGACTTATTGTGATTCTAGCAATGAAAGAACTTTTATCATTGATGTGCAGGCAGTGGCCACAGGAGGTTCTGAGGGGAGGGAGGGGGAAAAACAGTTGTAATTTGGGGGCATTTTCAGGACTTGGGAATTGTCCTAAATGACATTGCAATGACAGATACAGACCATTATATATCTTACCAAAACTTACAAACTTGTGAGGGAGAGAGTGTAAACTACAATGTAAACTATAATCCACACTTAGTGGGAATGCTCCAAAATTTGTCCATCAATTGTAACAAATGTACCACACTAAGGAAGGATGTTGTTAATGTGGGAAAGTGTGGGAGGGTAGGGAGCGAAGCATATGGGAATCTCCTATATTTTTTATGTAACATTTATGTAATCTAAGTATCTTTTAAAACATTTTTAAAAGTATACTAAAAAAAAGCACATTGTGCTGAAAAAAAATAAAGAAATGTCCAGTGTTTAGTATGGAGTTTGCATACATCTGTGTAACACAAACCCCTATCAAGATATAAAACGTGACCATCACCCTAGAAAGTCTCCATCTTGTGACTTTCTTCTGACATTTTGCTATTTGTTTTCTGCATGTCTTACACCTTTTTTGTTATTCACTTCTTCTGTTATTGCTTTCTTTTGTGTTTTGTTGATTTTTTATTACAGAAGTTGTAGATTTAAAAAACAAACAGGCATAAAATACAGAGATCCCATATACCACCCTATTATTTACACCTTCATTAATGTGGTATATTTGTGATAATTAATGAAAGAACATTTTTATAATTGTACTATTAACTATAGTCCATAGTTTTACATTAGGGTTCACTGCGCTGTACAGGTCTGCTTTTTTTTTTCTTTTTTTTTTAAATTATTTTAGTAACCTATATACAAACTAAAATTTCACCTTTTATAGCCACATTCAAATATATGAAATTCAGTGCTATTAATACCATTCACAATGTTATGCTCTTATCACAACTAACCATGATCAAAACTTTTCCATCAACCTAAATAGAAACTCTGTGCAATTTAAGAATTAACTCTCTGTTTCTAACCCTTACTCTGGCACCTGGTAATTTGATTCTAATTTCTGATTCTATGACTGCATACTATAATTATTTCAAATCAGTGAAATCATACAATATTGGTCCTTTTGTGTCTGGCTTATTTCAGTCAACATGATGCCTTCAAGGTTCATCCATACTGTGTCAGAACTTCATTTCTTTTTACAACTGGAATAATATCTCATTGTATGTCTATGCCACTTTTTATTCATTTATCAGTTGATGGACACTTGGGTTGTTTCATATTTTGCCAATTGTGAATAATGCTGCTATGAAAATTGGTGCGCAAATATCTGTTCAAGTCTCTGTTTCAATTTCTTAAGTAGATACCTTGAAGTGGGATTGCCAAGTCATATGGTAATTCCATACATTCTGAGGAAGCGACAAACTGTTTTTCCACTGTGGCTGCACCATTTTATATTCCAACCTACAATGAATGAGTGTTCCTATTTCTCCACATCCTCTCCAAAACTTGTAAGTTTCTGTGTTTTTAATAGTAGTCATTCTAGTGGGTTTGAATGGTATCTCATTGTGGTTTTGATTTGCATTTCCCTAATGGCTAATGATGTTGAACATCTTTTTATGTGCTTTTTCACCCTTTGTATGTCTACTTTGGAGAAATATCTGTTCAAGTTTTTTGTCCATTTTTTAAAATTGGATTGTTTGTCTTTTTGTTGTTGTCATATTTGTCTTTCATGATAAAGTACTTTGATGCAAAAAGTTTTTAATTTTGATGAGGCCCCATTTATGTATGTTTTCCTTTTGTTGCTTGTGCTTTGGGTAAAAAGTCTAAGAAACCATTGTCTAACACAAGGTCCTGAGGTACTTTGCTATGTTTTCTTCATGCAGGTTTATAATTTTATGATTTAGGTCTTTGATCCATTTTGAGCTGATTTTTGTAAATAGTATGAGATAGGAGTACATCTACATTCTTTTGCATATAGGCATTCCAGGTTGCCCAACACCATTTGTTGAAGAAACTATTTATTCCTAATTTAGTGGACTTGGCACCCTTGTCAAAAATCATTTGGCCATAAATGTGATGGTTGATTTCTGAACTCTTAATTCTATTCCATTGGTCTATATGTCTGTCCTTGTTATTGTGAATTTGTAATAAGTTTTAAGATTGGAAAGAGTGAGTCCTCCAACTTTGTTCTTTTTTTTCAGGATGGTTTGGGCCATGTGGGGTCACTTACCCTTCCATATAAATTTGATGTTGGCTTTTGCATTTCTGCAAACAAGGCTGTTAGAATTTTGATTGATATTGTGTTGAATCTGTAAAATGCTTGGGGTAGAATTGACATCTTCATAACTTGTTTTCCAATCTATGAACATGTAATGTCTTTTCATTTATACAGGCCTTCTTTGATTTCTTTTAGCAATGTTTTTCATGTACAATTTTATTTTAGCTTTTGGGATCCTGGAGCAAATACTATGCAATGGGAAGGTTTAATCAATGGAAATTTAATGACATGCAATTTTGAGATGAGGAAGATTTCAAATCAAGGCATCATCAAGGTGATTCTTTCTTGCTGAAGACTGTAGCTGGCTGTTTTGGAGCTGGCTACTGAGGAGCCTTGGTCCTGGGCTCTTCTGTCACCTGGTGTCACATGGTGTCACTTGACTTTGCACATAGTGGCCTCTCCTGGTCTCTTCTTCTCCTCCTGGTTCCATTGACCTTCAGCATCTTGCTTCCTGTGACCCTCTCTCTCACTTTCTGATTTTCATTCTGCTTAGAAAGGACCTGAGTAATAGGATCAAGACACATCCTGACTGAGGTGGGCCATACCTTAACTAAAATAATCTCATCAAAAGGTCCTACTTACAATGGGTTCACATCCACAAGGATGGATTATATTTAAAAACATCTTTTTCTGTGGGTAGGCATATAGCTCCAAACCACTACAAAGTCCTTTACCATCCTTGGTTAGATATTTTCCTAGATGTTTCATTCTTTTAGTTGCTATTGTAAAAGAATTTTAAAATTTATTTCTTCTACAGCTGGTTCATTACTAGAGTGTAGGACCACTACTGATTTTGCATGTTTATCTTGTACCTCACCACACTGCTGAATTTATTTATTGGTTCTTGTAACTTTTTTGTATATTTTTCAGGGTTTTCTGTATGCAGGATCATGCCATGTGCAAATAGGGAACGTTTCATTTCCTCCTTTCCAATTTGGATGACTTTTATTTCTTTTTCTTGCCTATTTGCTCTAGATAGAAGTTCCAGTACAGTGCTGAATAACAGTGGTGACAGTGGGCATCCTTGTGTTGTGCTTGAACTTAGAGGGAATGCTTTCATTCTTTCACCATTGATCATGATGTGAGTCATCAGCTTTTCATATATGCCCTATATCATGTTAAAGCAGTTTCCTTCTATTCCTAGTTTTCTGAGTGTTTTTTATTAGAAAGGGCACGGGATTTTGTTAAATGCCTTTTCTGCATCCTTTCAGATGATCTTGTGGGTTTTTTTTCCTTTGTTTTGCTACTGTGGTGTATTACATTAATTGATTTTTTTAGGTTGAATCACAATTGCATACCTGAGAAAAATCTCACTTGATCATGGCATATAATTACTTTAATGGATTTGATTAGCACATATTTTGTTGAGAATTTTCCCATCATATTCATAAAGAAATTGATCTGCAATTTTCTTTTCTTGTAGTATCTTCATCTGGCTTCATTATTAGGGTTATTGTTGGCCTCATAGAATGAGTTAGGTAGTGTTCCCCCTCTTTGATTTTTTGGAAGAGTTTGAGCAAGATTGGTATTTTTTTTTCTTTTTCTTTATTTTTTAATATATTTTAATTTTTTAAAAGATACTTAGATTACACAAATGTTACACACAAAATA
Source organism: Cabassous unicinctus (assembly GCA_029593785.1). Classification (NCBI taxonomy): domain Eukaryota; kingdom Metazoa; phylum Chordata; class Mammalia; order Cingulata; family Chlamyphoridae; genus Cabassous; species Cabassous unicinctus. Next base: position 1,021 of record JAQZBX010007848.1, on the reverse strand, counting down.
TAGGGATTCCCATATGCCCTGCTCCCCACACCTCCCACACCCTCCCACATAAGCAACATCCTTCATTAGTGTGGCACATTCATTGCAATTGGTAAATGCATCCCGGGCATTGCCATTGAGCATGTACCATAGTTCACATTGTACTTTACACTCTCTCCCACACAATTCTGCAGACTATGGAAGGATATATAATGGCATATATCTGTCATTGCAATGTCATTCAGGATAATTCCCAAGTCCTGAACAAGCCCCTTCATTGCACTGTCTTTCCCTCTCCCTGTCCCCAGAGCCGCCAGTGGTCACTGCCTCCACATCAATACTGTAATTTCTTCCATTGCTAGAATCACAACAAGTCTATTGTAGAATACCAGTAAGTCTACTCTAGTCCATAGTTCATTCCCCAATCCTGAGGATTCTGGGATGGTGAAGTCCACTCCACCTCTAATTGAGAGGGGGCTTCGATCCCATACAGCTGACAGATGGGACTCTCTTGCTTGCAGTTGTAGGCTCTCACATTTCCTTGGTATGGTGGTTGTCAATCCTCACTTCCTTGTTAGTTGTCCTGGGTGAGTCCAGTGAACTGGAGAGTAGGTGTTGCAACTCTGCTGAGACTCAGGGCCCAGGTGGCACATGGACAGCCCAAAGGTTCAAGTCTCTTGGACGTACACCTACCAATTCCAGCACCAAGTACAGGTTCAAATAGAAGGGACAGATGATCCATGTGTAGGGAAGCCATAACTGACTCCAACTCTGTCACTCTCAGGAGCACAAACTCCAAAGTAAGGCTCACTGGCAAGGCACCAAACTCTGGAGCTATCTGCCTGTTACAGTTGGGGAATTTGATGTAATTATGAATTCCAAAAATATAATTGGATCATGCCTGTAATCTGATCTGTTAATCTGGGCATGATTGAATTATGATTAGGGTGTTGACTGGGCCATGTCAGTCAGTAGGGCGTTGAGCCCCACCCCCTGGTGGGTGGGGAATTGAATATAAAAGGCAAGGCAAAGAACAGAGTTG
>JAQZBX010007847.1:28311-49542 GCA_029593785.1 Cabassous unicinctus | reverse complement strand
AAGATTTTTTCCAACCATTCACTTTCAGCCTCCTTGAATTCCTGAGTCTGAGGTGGGTTTCTTGTAGACAATATATAGATTGGTCATATTTCCTAATCCATTCTGCCAATCTGTGTCTCTTGACTGGTGAGTTTAATCCATTAACATTCAGTGTTATTATTCTCAAGGAATTACTTACATTAGCCATATCTTCTTTGGATTTATGTATGTCATATGTTGTTTTTATTTCCTTTTTTGTCTCTTTAGTTGTTCTTACACTCTCCTCGAACTCTCTCTCTCTGGTGTTTTCCTTTCAACCTGCAGAATTCCCTTAATATTTCTTGAAGGACAGGTTTCTTATTGGCATACTCTCTTAATTTTTGTTTATCTGTGAATATTTTGAGTTCTCCATCGTTTTTGAATGCCAGCTTTGCTGGCTAGAGAATTCTTGGCTGGAAGTATTTTTTCTTTTAGAACCTCAGCTATGTCATATCACTGCCTTCTTTCCTCCATGGTTTCAGATGAGAAATGAGCATTTAATCTTATCGAGCTTCCCTTGTATGTGGAGGTTCTCTTTTCTCTTGCTGCTTTCAGTATTTTCTCTCTGTCTTGAGCATTGGACAGTTTGAAAAGTATATGTCTTGTAGTAGGCCTGCTGGGATTTATACTGTTTGGGCTGCGCTGCACTTCCTGGACCTGTACATCCATCTCCCTCAGTAGGGTTGGGATGTTTTCAGCCATTATTTCCTCCAATACTCCTTCTGTCCCCTTTCCCTCTCTTCTCCCTCTGAGATGCCTAGAATGCATATGTTTGTGTGTTTTGCATTGTCATTCAGATCCCTAATTCCCTGCTGGATTTTTTCTTTTTCATTTTTTTTTCACAGATGAATAAATATATATATTTCTCGATTAAATGTACTGGATACATATAAAAAATTTTTTAAACAAACAATATATTACACAATATATTTGGTTCATAGTAATGCATTCATATAGTATTTATCCTTTTTTGTCTGGCTTGCTTTGTTCAACATAATGTCCTCCAGGTTCATCCATATTGTCATATGCTTTACAACTTCATTTCTTCTTATAGCTGCATAATATTCCATCATGTGAATAAACCACAGTTAGTTTATCCATTCGTCTGTTGATGGACACCTGGGTTGTTTCCAATTTTGGCAATGGTGCATAATGTTGCTATGAACATCACTGTTCAGATGTCTGTTCATGTCACTGCTCTCAGTTCTTCTGATTATATACCCAGTAATGGTATTGCCGGGTCATGTGGTAAGTCTATATTCAACTTCTTTAGGAACTGGCAAACAGTCCTCCATATTGGCTGTACCATTCTGCATAACCACCAACAGTAAAGAAGTGTTCCTATCTCTCCACATCCTCTCCAACACTTGTAGTTCTCTATCTTTTTAATAGTGGCCATTCTGATAGTTGTGAAATGATATCTTATTGTAGTTTTGATTTGCATTTCCCTAATTATGAGTGATGTTGAGCATTTCTTCATGTGTTTTTTTGCCATTTGTATTTCTTCTTTGGAGTAATATTTATTCAAGTCTTTTGCCCATTTTTTAATTGGGTCATTTGTTTTTTTATTGTTGAGTTGTAACATCTCTTTATATATCCTGGATATTAAACCCTTATGAGATATGTGATTTCCAAATATTTTTCCTGCTGGATATCTTCTATCTTTTTATCTATCTGTTCTACTATCTGTTTGATTTCAGATGTACTGTCTTCCACATCACTAATTCTTTCTTCTACCTGTTCAAATCTACTGTTATGTGCTTCTGGTGTCTTTTTGATTTCTTGGATTGTGCCATTCATCACCATGATATCTGTTATCTTTTTATGAATGTTTACAATTTCTTCTATAGGTTCTCCCAGTGTCTTCTTAATATCCTTATCTATTCCTTCACTTCATTAAGTTGGTCCATGATATTTGTTTGGACAGCTTTGAATAGTTAATGAATGTTCTGCACCTCTTCCTGGTTTTTAGTTTGTTCATTGAACTGAGCCATGTCTTCCTGTTTCTTAGTATGATATATAATTTTTTGTTGCCCTCTGGTGATCTTTTTATCTTAATGGGTTTATTCCATTGATTAGCTTCTCTCTTTACTCTATGGTTTTATTTAATTGCTGGTTTTGTGTGTGTGTTAAGTTTTCTCTTTGACACTTTGTTCTTCTTATTCTGTTTCATTGCTGTTGTCTATTGCTGTTTCCTTGGAGGAAAAAGTTAGGGCAAGAGAAAGTGAAAGTGGTGAAAAAAAGGAACAGGATAATAGTAATAATAATAGTAATTGTTAGAAGAGGAACCATTTAAGACCTTGGAAAGGAAATATTTAACTCATGTAAGTAGTGTAGAGTAATAGGAATAGAAAAGTGGGGTACCAACAATGAAATGGGAAACCAAATAGAGAAAAATATAAAGACTGAATTAAAAGGCCAGTATGATGAGGAGAGAGGGAAAGAGAAAAGACAAGACAAAAAGAAAAAAAGTTAATAAAAGAAAGAAAACAGGATAGATGAGGTAGAAATGAAAACCAGAAAAACTGGGGGCTAAACAGAGAGGTGTAATGTAAGAACAACAATGGAAAGCAGAAGATGGAATGATGAGGGAAGGAAAAGAGATAGCATTGGATATAAAATCAGTATACACAGAAAAGGGGAAATCAAGGAAGAGGAAACACAGTAACCAAGAATCAAGCCAGCAGCACCTTGAGGAATTTATCTCTTCATCCATCTCCCTCCAGATCAATGCCCTGAAGCCTCCTACTCTGTGGGCTCCCAAAACAGCTCACTCAGGCAGGATCTTGCCCCCATTCAGCTGTTTTTTGTGAGAGAGATCACCCTATGTTCCTTTGAAAGAAAAAAATTAGGACCAGATAAGAGGAAAGAGATAGGAAGACAAAAAGAATGGTATTAATAAAAGGCAGGAGAGAAAACAAGCAAGACTTAGGAAATTGAAAAATTACCACAAGTAAGAAGCACAGAGGAATAAGATTAGGAAAGTGGAATTGAAACAATGAAACAAGAAACAATAGAGAAACAAATATATAGAATGAATTAAAATGCTGGAATGGTGAAAAGAGGGGAAAAGAAAACAGAAGAGAGAAAGAAAAAAGTAAAAAAAAAAAGGAAATATACATAGAAAAAGGGAGAGAGGGAGAAACACAAACAAGAAAACTTGGAGATCAAATAAAAGAGGTGGAATGAAAGAACAATAAGGGAAGACAAAAGATATAAAGATGAAGGAGTGAAAAGAAATAGTGTAGGTAGAATATATCATTAACCAAAAGAATAAAAGAAAATAAAAGCAAAAATAAACAAGCAGGGAAAGAAAGGGAGAGGATACAAAACAAGCAAGAAACAAGACAGCAGGAACTCATTTTAAAAAGGGGACAGTAGAAAAAAATAATAATAAACATGGAAAAACAGCCTTCTTTCTTAGACACCTAAGGATCTTCTCAGGCTGCTGGTGTCCCTCAATCACTCACCCTGCAGCCTGCCCTCTGCAAGTTTTGAACTGGGTTTTAGTGAGTAAAGTAAAGGAAATAAAAGAAAATGAATTTTTTTAAAAAAATAAGAGATCCAATTAAAGCTAATACAAAGAAAATGTCTATATGTTCCCTGTCATAAAGTTTCACCTGGATGCCTGATAATCTGCTGGATCTCTTCTCAAGGAATAGCCAGGAATCAAACCAGGGACCTCACATATGTTAGGCATGAAATTTTCTCACTAAGCTATTCTGGGTCCTTGGGTTGATTAGCCTTTCAGAAGGTTATCTGCCCCTTTTCCCTTGGGCAGGTTAGATCTCCTGCAATCAGCTGGAGTGGTACTGATCGCCTCTGTCTCTGCCTCCTCTCTGATGCAATTCCTTTCCTTACCTAGGTGGCTGGGCATGACCGCCAGCCTGAGACGTTCCCCCTCCCCTCTCCCTGTCAAGTCTGGGTCCCTTCTGATATTCAGCCTAGCTGGCTAAACTCGCTGCAAAAAAAAATCCCTCTCCAATCTTCCAGACCCTTCCTCTTTGCAGGGAATCTATCGTGAGACACCCGTTTGGAGCAGGGGACAGGGTCTCCACCTAGTCTGTCTGCCCTGAGTGCTGGGTATGTGTGCCCCTTCCAGTCACTGAAGTAAGCAACCCCTGTTTATTCCTGGTTTCCCTATCTCTCCAGTACCCTTCTAGATGACTCAGAGCACCTACCTGTGTGGGTAAACGTCTGCTCTACTCTCAGTTAAATGAAATTCAACAGGAGTTTTACCCTCGCTTAATGTCTCAGGGGTCCGGGAGGGGAGCCATTCCCAGCAGCCAGGAAGGTTAATAACTCACGATTACTTGATTTGGCTTCTTCCTTTCTCTGACCCGTGCTCTTCTTCAGTGTCCTGGTTTGCTGTGCCCAAAAGCAGGTCCCTACGGCAGCCTCTGGCTTTTTCTTTGCTGTTTTGGAGACAGCTAAGATTTTTATATGTGGATGGTATCTTTGATACAACTGATAAACAAATAGTGAAACATAGCTACTAACCATTGTCAATAGTTACATTATGGGTTACATTTTAGACTGTACCCTTTTATAAATTTTGATGATATTTAACATGGCCTTGTCCATCATTGCAAGATCATGTAGAACACTATGGGAGTCCAACTCCTTCCTGCTCATTATGTGGGTCTCCATACTGTGACCTAAAACTTCATTGAAAATAAAGTAAGACACTGGGGAATAAATGGAAGAAAATGTCACTGTACATATAGGACAACAGATTTTACAGTGATGAAAGTCAAAATGTCAAAAAAAATTTTTAAATATTTTTCATTATTTTTTAATATCCCAATTTTTAACTTTTATTTTATTTTTAATTTTTTAAATTTTTTTTGTATTTTATTTTTATATTTAAATCTATCATTATTATTTCATTTTCCTATTAATTGTATTTGGCTATTTTATTGGCTTCATTTTTGAAGACGCTTTAGATCACAGAAGGGTTACAATTGGGGCAGGGGAGGATCATTGGTGTGAGGTGTCAGTGATGAGGGATATATGGGAGGAAGTTCACCTGGACAAACATATAAGGTATATAAATGTGCTCAAATATTCACGGGGCATTGTCACAGTGGGTGGAGATTCACACAATAACTGAGAGAATATTGAATTCCCATCCTAGAGTGCCCTGCCACATTCTCTAATGGAGCAGAAACAGTCCCCCAAGTGCAAGGGCAATGGCTGGCAAAGAAGGATGATCCACTGATGGGCCCTGGATATTGACAACTATGTTTGTGAGCCTTTGCTCTTGAAATTGAAACCTAGCATAGTGTTGTGGGGTGCCTAAGAGTTGCCTCCTGAGAGCCTCCTTGTTGCTCAAATTTAGCCTCTCTCTAAGCCAAACTCAGCATATAAGTGCATTACCTTCCCCCCAGCATGGGAGATGACTCCCGGGGATGAGCCTTCTTGGCACCAAGGGATTGCTACCAAGAACCAACTAGCAATGCAACTGGAAAAAGACCTTGAATACAAGGGGGAAAAGGTAAAGACAAATGAGTTTATATGGCTAAGAGACTTCAAAGTGAGTCGGCAGATCATCCTAGAGGTAACGCTTATGCACATCTCAGCAGGATCTCATAGACTGCCAAAGTGGATACTACCCCAAATAGTGGGGCTCCTGAGGGCTCTGGAGACACCCAGGTCCTATGTTCAGGGCAGATAGCTCCGGAGTTTGGTGCCTTTCCAGTGGGCCCTACTTTGGTGTTTGTGCTACTGAGAGTGACAGAGTTGGACTCAATTATGGCTTCCCTACATATGGCTCATCTTTCCCTTCTATTTGAGCCTATACTTGGTGCTGGAGTTGGTAGGTGTACGTGCCATGTGCCAGCTAGGCCCAGAACCTCAGCAGAGTTGCAACACCCACTCTCCAGTTCATTTGACTCACCCAGGACAGCTAACAAGGAGGTGAGGATTGACAACTACCATACCAAGGAAATGAGAGAGCCTAAAACTACAAGCAAGAAAGTCCCATCCATCTTCCCCATGGGATATAAACCCTCTCTCAATTAGAGGTGAAGTGGACATCAACATCCCAGAATCCTCCGGATTGGGGAATGAAGTATGGACTAGAGTGGACTTACTGGTATTCTACTATAGACTTATTGTGATTCTAGCAATGGAAGAAATTACAACATTGATGTGGAGACAGTGGCCTCTGGAGGTTCTGGGGCCAGGGAGAGGGAAAGGCAGGTGTAATACGAGGGCTTTTTTGGGACTTTGGAATTGTCCTGAATGACATTGCAACAATAGATATAGGCCATTATATATTTTCCCATAACCTTCAGAATTGTGTGGGAGAGAATGTAAACTACAATGTGAACTATGGTCCACTCTCAGTGGCAATGCCCCAGGATGCTTTTATCAATTGCAGTGAATGTGCCACACTAATAAAGGATGTTGTTTTTGTGGGAGGGTGTGGGAAGTGTGGGGAGTGGGGCATATGGGAATCCTTATATTTTTTGTGTAACACTTAGGTAATCTAAGTATCCTTAAAAAAATAAAAAAAATATTTAAAAAGATAAAGAATATTTCTTGAGCATCTATTGTGTATGAGCAATATTCCAAGCATGGGGGATCCAGCAATGAACAAAGCAGGGAAATCCTCTGCCCTCGTGATATATACATTCTAGTATGGCAGGGCTTTGGCCTCAACCCAAGAAATATTAACTGATTCAAGAAAGGCCTTCCTGCAAAAAAGGAAAAAGAGAGAGAGAGAGAAGACCAGGAAAAAATGTTCATCAGACAGTACAGGACTGTGAGCTAACAGAGAAGAAAAACAGACAAGCATGTCTTAGAATTGTCCCATCTTAATGCCTGGGGGCAGTTCCCAGGAAGCAGCAAAGTGAGTTTGGCAGTTTCCCTAAACTGAAAAGACAGAGAAAATAGCTCAGGATATTGCCAGAATTTGTGCTGCTGAGTAACCCAAAGTGAGGGAGCTGTGCAAGGAGAGGGCTCAGGATATCTCAAGGGGTACTCTCAAGTCTTTGACAGCATACTGTTCTTTGCAAGTGTGGATTTTGTGAAACTTCATGAGGCTAAGGAAAGAACCAGGAGAAAGCAGTAGGCCAAAAATTTCCTGGAGTTCACACAGGGCTGAGAATAGTTTGTGTTCCCACCAGATAGAGTGAAGAGACTTTGTAAATACATAGTACATTTGGTAGAGGCCTCAGGAACATCACATCTTAGTAGTGAGAATAAATTAAACCTAGAATAAAGTCTGCTCTAGCCTCACCATAACAAAACTTAAAAGCAAGCTTCAAGAGTCAAACTGATCCAAAAGTAATTTAAATGTGTGTGTGTATTCATTTTATATTGTCGTGTAAAAAATGCCACACTTAGAAGCTTAAAACAACACACTTTTATTATGTCACAGTCTCTGGGGGTCAGAAGTCCATGCATGGTTTAATGGACTTTTCTCAAGGTTGCAATCAAGATATCAGCCAGAATGCAGTCTCATCTCAAGGCTGGAATGGAGAAGAATCCGCTTCCATGCTCACTCCGATTGCTGGCAGAATCCATTTTCTTGTGGTTGTTGGACAGACAGTCCTGGCTTTCGCTGGTTGCCAGCTGGAGGTCATCCTCAGGCTGTAAATACTGCCCACAAGTGCCTGCCAATTTAGTCTCCCAACATGGCCACTCCCTGCAAAAATAGGCTCCTGCTCCAGTCTGCTAAGATCAAGTCTTATATAATGTAACAGCAGTGAAATCACATTGTTTTACCATTTAATATCACCTAATTATTAGAGTGACATCCCATGACCTTTGTCACATTCTATTGGTTAGAAACAAGTCACATATCTCACCTGCATTCAAGGGGAGGGAATTATATAAGGGAATGGATACCAGATCATGAGGGCCACCCTAGCATCTCTTACCCACAGTGTGCCAAAAGAAAGTCGAAAACTTCTTTAAATGAATACGAGAATATCCAATAATCAGTAATGTAAAATTTACAAGATCATTCATACAGTCAAAATTATCAAGCATGAAAAAGGAGGATACATGGTCCATAATCAGAAGAAAAATCAATCAACTGATGCATATCCAGAATTGACAGAAATGATGGAATTTCCAGATAAGGACTTAAAATAGTTATTATAAAACTTCAAAATATGTTTGAAAATGTAAAAGAAAAAATGAGCATAAGAAAACCTATGGAATATATTTTTTAAAAACCTAATGAACTCACCAAAAAGAAAAACTACAATATCTGAAACAAACGAGTATTGGATGGTCTTCACAGCACATTAAAATTACCAAAGATGAGGAAACTTGAAAACATAATATGGCAAAAATCAGAGAGAAAAATTTTCAAGAAGAAAAAATATAACCTAAGAAATTTGTAGTACAATATCAAACAGTCTGATATATGTAATTAGATATACAAGAGGAGAGGCAAGAGATGGAAGGATGACATAAAAATTTTTTTAAAAAATAATGAACAAACATTTTATAAATTTGATAATATTATGAAACCAGAAATCCTAGATATTCACCAAATACCATGCAGGAGAAACATAGAAAACCACACCAAATAGCTTTATAATATATTGCTAAAAAGACAAGCCACAGATTATCAGAAAATATATGCAAGATACTGATAAAGGATTTGTATCCAAAATATAAAAAGAACTCTCAAAATAAGATAGCAAAAGAAAAACTAATTTTAAAAAATGAGCAAAAAGTTGAAAATACACTTCACCAAAGAACATAAACAGATGTCAAAGAAGTACATAAAACGATGCTTAATTTCATTAATCATTAGGAAAATGAAAATCACAATGTATCATATACACACTCTAGAATGAGTAAAATTAAAATTCTGATAATGCCAATGTTGGTGAGAATGTGGAATAACCGGAAGACAAGTTAAGTGATTTAGTCATTTTGGAATATGTTTCAGTAGATTCTTGCAAAGTTAATATATCACCTGCAATATCACTCAACAATCCCATGTCTAGGTATTTACCAAAGAGAAATAAAGATTCACAAAAACTTTTAGGCAACTATTCAAGCAGCATTGCTTATCACGTTCCAAACTGGAAAAAAACACATTGTTCATCAAAGGGTGAATGGATAAACAAATTGTGGTTTACCTCTAGAATAGAATGCTATTCAAGAATGAAAAGAACTACTGATACTCACAAAATTATGTAGATATCTAAAAAGCATGCTGAGGGAAGCGGGTGTGGCTCAGTGGATAGAGGCCCCGTTTACCATATGGGAGGCCCGGGTTGGTGACCCAAGGCCTCCTTGTGAGGGCATGCTGGCCTGAGCGGTGCGGTGGGCTGATGCAGCAACCTCACGGCAGGAAGCGGGTGTGGCGCAATGGATAGAGCACCCGTTCACCATATGAGAGGCCCCGGGCTCGCTTCCCGGCGCCTCCTTGTGAGGGCAGGCCGGCTCGCGCTGCACCGGGGGCTGATGCGGCAAGACCTCACAGCAAGGGGGAGATAAGCAGACACAGAGAAGACACGCAGCAAATGGACACAGCAGCACAAGCAGCAAGGGGAGGATAAATAAATTAAAAAATAAATAAATCTTTAAAAATAAATAAATAAATAAATAAAAATAAATAAATAAAAAGCATGCTGAGTCAAAGAAGCCAGACACACAAAAGACAAACTATTTTATTCCATTTATATACAAATCTGCCTGGAATTCCTTCAAGAGGTGGAGAAAGAAGTGGTGTACTGACAATATTTAAAGAGAGTAAGAGTGAAATAAATTTGTTCTATGAATGAAAGTTTTATGCACACATGTACTAGTGACTCTAATATATTATACCTACATATATATACACAAGAAAGAAAAGAGGAGGCGATGTACTGGTCAGGGTTTGTGGTAGTTTGAATCTATATGTACCCCCAGAAAAATGTTGTTAAACTTAATCCATTCTTGTAGGTGTGAGCGCATTGTAAGTAGGATCTTTTGATGAGATTACTTCAGTTAATGTGGGACCCAACCCAATCAGGATGGGTCATAATCATATTACTGTAGTCCTTTATAAGCAGAATGAAACTCAGAAAAAGCCATCGGAAACAAGAAGCTGAAGGTCAACAAAACCCATAAGAGAAAGGAGAGGCCAGGAGACCAGCCATGTGCATTGCCAGGTGACAGGGGAGCCAAGGACCAAAAATTGCCGTAGCCAACCCCAGAAGGCCAGTCTTCAGGAAGAAAGCATTGCCTTGATGCCTTGGAATTTTTCCTATGCTCATAACAATGTGATAATAAATTCCCCCTGTTTAAGCCAAACCATTGAATGGTATTTCCTTGAGCAGCCAAGGAAAACTAAAACAGGGTTCTCCAGAAAAACAAAATGTACAGGATATATATGTAAATAATATGAGATTTATTATAAGAATTGGCTCACTCCACTGTGGGGATTGGGAAGCCCGATTTCCATATGGCAGACCTCAAGTTGAGAACGCCAGTGAATATTTTGATGAATTCCCCAGCAGAAGTGGATGGCTGAAAGTAGAGCTCGAAATTTTTCTTTCTGACTCCTGAAATAATCAGTTCTAATTTTAAGACCTTCAACTGATTGGATGAACCTTCTTTCATTGTTGAAAGCAATCTCCTTTGTTAATCTATTAGCCATAGATCCAATCAACTGAGTAATGATTTAAATCCATGAAATACCATCCTAGTAACAACCAGGCTAGTGCTGGATACTATAAGCTAGCCAAGTTGACACATAAACTTAACCATCACAGTCCACCACTTGTCAACTTGACACCCATACACATCTCCTCAAACATAATTAATCTCTAAATAAATAAATATATGTATATACTCATTTTTTTCATCTAACATTATTCAACTGTCCAGCATACAACTAGAAATGCAGTAACCACTTCCCCAGGAGAGAATGTAGGTTCTTGGGTAATATTCACTCTTAAATATAATTTACTGTAACTTAAATACTATGACATAAATTTAATGCAACTTATGTTATATGATAAGGGGATATGATAGGGAAGAAAACAAAGATGTCTGTTTTATGTATATGTACAAACATATTTATAGCAAAACAAGGAAGGAATACTCAATCATTACAGTCATCATTTCTGTAACTTGTCATGTATATGTAGCTTATATTTATACCTACCTTCTTCCATTACACATTCTGTATTCCCTTTACCATCAGCAAGCACCTCAGCTGCCTTGGTTCTTTGCCAGGTGGGGTGATCCAAACCTTCATTTCTGAAGGATTTTGGCCATTGGTAGTCCTGTCTAGATTGGGTTGTTGTAGTTTTCCATTGTCTTTAATCATTGGGCATGGTAATACTGAGAATCACCCAAAAGGATCACCTGTATTCCAGGCACACACTTCTTTACTTCCATTGTAAACTAGCAATCTTATTTCACTTTGATAATCAGGATCAATCATCCCAGCAGCCCAGTAACTTCCCTTATTTCTTTGCCTGTTAACTCAGAGGGAAGAAGAGCCCACAGTGACAGGGTTAACTTCCATTTCAATAGAAGCATTGTTGTGTCTCCTGATAGAAGCACTCATCCTTTTGGAAGTAAGACCTGTAGAACAGCAGAACATAAAGTTGCAGGAACAGGAAGCAAAAGTTTTTCCAGTGGATCATAAGGGGTAATAGGGAATGGTGCCCCTCCCATTTCTACCTTTTGATTAATGGCCCCGTGAATCCTGGCTATGGGGGAAACAGCATCAAGGAGTGGATACTGATTTAGAGCATGTTCAGACTCCTGGTGACATTGCCATCCAGTCTGGGCTATAATTGAGAATTTAAGAGATCATTCAACCATTCTATGATGACTTATCCACCATCATGGTATTACACACAGCATTGTTTCTGATCAAGGAACCCACTTCACAAGAAATGAAGTGTGGGAATTGGCACATGCTCATAGAATTTCATTGGTCTTTCCATATCCCCATCAAATTGAAACAGTTGGTTTTATTGGATGGCTGAATGGTAGCTTCACTTCTTTTAGTTTAAGATTACCTATTGCATTAAAAAGAAGGGACACCATTATTCTTTGCCTTTGCACCACACACTAGGATTTTTTTGTTTTGATTGTTTAAATTTAGCATTTTTATACTTTCAGTAAAGAAAGAGTTAGGTTCTTTAGAAATAAGCAATGCCCCAAAAATAAATAATTCACTAAAAATTACTTCAAACCAAGTAAAAGAATCTGAGGGTTTCTTTTTTAAAATTACTCATTAAGAGCCCATAAGAACAGAAAAATGAGAAACTCTGTAATACTTCATGTTCTTTATTATATGGTAAAAATTTGATTGTGAGATATTGCATTATATTTTAAAATCCCTTATATTGCCTCATGATATTCATATATGTACACATATATAAGCATATGTATGCTTATATATAATTAAAATACTGGTTGTACAATGAAACATTTTTAGATGCACATAGCAATCTTTGGGGCTGAGCTTTTCAGCTTCACAGGCACCAGCACTGCCTGCTCTAGTCCTGATTTATGCTTGTTGCTCGTGCAGACACAAACGTGCCTGATCTGACCAATACATTTGTAGTCACTATAACCATATACTATCTCTTGATTTGAATGCATAAAGTTTGTGTATTTTTTCATTAAAAATTATAATGTATTGTGAGAAAAATTAGATAATAATTATCAGCTAAGTAAGAAAGATAGTTTCATTTCACAATCAATTTTCTGTCAAGAGAGGATTGTTTTAAATGTACAATATAGGTATGATTCTTGTGTCCAGAAGAGATAAGGTATTAGAACTGTACCTTGTAGGAGTTTCCTAGACTGATATAATAAGATATTTAATCAACTAGGTGAATGTTGATTAAGGGGTGTATTAGTTTCCTTGGCTGCTCAAATGCCATGAGGTGGGTTGGGTTAAACAATAGGAATTTATTACCTCATGATTTTTTTTTTTGAAAAAAAAAGTCCAAATTAAGGTGTTATCAAGTCAATGTTTTCTTCCCATAGACTGGCATTCTAGGGCTGTCTGCTGGGGATCTTTGGTCCTTGGCTCCTCTGTCATGTGGCAATGCATATGGCAACCTCTCCTGGCCTCTCTCTTCTCTTCTGAGTTTCACTGAATTTCAGCTTCTTGCTTTCTGTGGCTTGCGTGTGCTCTCTCTCTCTCTCTCTTTCTTTATATTTATTCCATTTATAAAGGACTCCAGTAAGAAAATGAAGACCCATCCTGAATGAGGTGGGTCAAATCTTAACTGAAGTAGCATCATCAAAATATACTGCTTACAAGTATCCACATAGATAGGAATGGATTAAATTTAAGTACATATTTTTCTGGGTTACTTAGAGCCTTGAACCACTACACTCCACCCTATGGACCCCAAAAAGACATGTTCTTTCATATGAAAATATATTCATTCTATCACATATCCCAAAGGCCTTTGTAGCATATATGGCTTTGCATTTTTCCCCCAACCCTTCCAGTTCTTTCCCCTTTTAGATACCACTTCATTTCTTAATAGTTACACAGCAAGCCTTGAGAAATAACTGTTTCTGAGGTCGTGACTGATAAGTATGCTTAGACTCCTCTCCTAGGAAACTCCAAGCATAATCTATTCTGTGAGTTGTTTAACCACCTTCATATCAATAGAAAGATATAACTTCAGCCTTACCAACAAAATATTATAAATGCTCATTTTATGTAGTTACTGCGAAAGTGTAACTTCTGCCCTGCTGGGAAACACTGTGAAATGTCAAGTTCTTGATCATCTGTTCTGAGCACTGCACTTTTTAATCATGCTCCCCCCTCACATTCCCTCCCCATCTACACATAGTCACATGGTATGAAAGAATCCTCTTGCTTTGTGGCAAGTGGGGACTCAAGCCTCAGAAGCGCCATGCTCTTTGCCTGCCACTATGGAGAGGATTTAGGACATGACCAGGCATGGATCTACCACTATGTGAAGAGCTTTTCCATGTAAGCCCCCTATTAAATATTCTTTTGTTCACCAAGCTGGACTTGTCCAAGTCTTTCTTTGGTCTGATGTACCCCTCTCAGTTTGGTGGGAAGCTGCCATTTTACAGGTCTCCCTGCTATACTCAGAACATTAAATCATTTGGGTAACAATACTAAGTACAAAGCCTCATCAAAATCAGTTATAGGTGTGGTCTGTCCTGGGGCACATTTCCCCTCAGTCAGTGGACCTGTGAAGCCTAGAGAATAAATTACCTGCTTCCAACACACAATGGAGGGAGAAGCATAGGATAAACATTCCCATTCCCATAAGGATAAATCCGAAAGAAAACAATTATGAAATCTTGCAGGTCATAATCCGTTAGATTTCCAGTTCTGAGAGCTATCTGTAGAATGATGTTCTGTCCTCCAGGCCTGATAAAGGAGCAGACCCACCCTTTCCAAGTTCTTGTGAAGTGGTCATGCTCTCATTGTACACTGGCATGATGGCTCCACCCTCTGCTAATACTGGGGTAATGGCCAAACTCTCCACAATCTCTAGGGCACAGGCTCAACCCTCACAGAACAGGAGGGTGGTGGCAAGACTCTCCACAATCCTTAGGAAATATACCCTACCCTCTTTTAAGTGCAGGGTGGCAGCACACTCCCTGAAGAATGGAGTGGAAGGCCTGCCCTCTCCAAGTACTACTTTCCAAACACATGGGTGGCTCCACTCTCTTGGCCAGAGAAAATGTCTTTGATCCCAACCTCAGCTACCATGGTTCTGCCTTTGAAGTCATTTTTCCTTCAATCTGTCCCATTCATGTCCCTTTTAGTCCAGGCTGGCAGTGGTTCTGTTCATACAGATCTCACAAAAAACTTGTTGGTTTTACATGTACTATACAGGAGTCCAAGCCATCAGAGAGTGGGACTTTCTACAGATCTTTCCTAGATTTTCAATCCTAACATGCACTGAAATGACTGATGGGTTCCATGTTCAGTTAAACCCTCACATGGAGCACTATTCTCTGGGGACCCACATTCTGGAAGCTCAGAATTTTCCAAACATCAATTTCTGGTTTCTTTGTGCCCAGAAGTTCAGTTCTCAGATTATCCCTTTCTTCTTGGATTTTACTATAAGCTGCAAGGAGAAGTTAGACTGCAATTTTGAAATTTAGCTTGGAAATCTCCTCAGCCAAATATTCAAGCTCATCACTCTCAAATTCTGCTTTCCATCTGACATCAGAATATAATTTTGCCAAATTCTCTGCCACTACAAGGGTTGCCTTTCTTCCAGTTTCCAAAGTCACATTCATCATTTCTGTCTAAGTCCTCATCGTAAGTACCTTTAGCGTCCATATTTCTACCAACGGTCTCTTCAAAGCAGTCTATGCCTTCCCTACCAAGCACCTCACAATTCTTCTAGCCTCTACCCATTACCCAATTCCAAAGCCATTTCCACATTCTTAGTATTTATAATAGCAGCATCCCACTTTTCCAATACTATTTTAGTTTGCTAAGCTAGTCAATGCAGATACCATGAAATGCTTTGGAGTTAGCAATGGGAATTTATTAGCTTATAAGTTTACAGTTTTGGGGTTGAGAAAAATGTCCAAATCAAGGCAACATCAGGCAACACTTTCTTCCTGGACTCCTCTGTTACACAGCAAGGCATATGGTGGCACCTGCTGGTCTCTCTCTTCTTTTCTGGGATTCATTGCTTTCAGGTTCTTGATTCCATGGCTTGTGCATTCTCTCTTGCTCTCTCTCTCTCTCTCTCTCTCTCTCTCTCTCTCTCTCTGTCTCTCTCTGTTCATCCCATTTATAAAGTACTCCAATAAGAAGATTAAGACCCACCCTTGGCCATAACTTAACTGAAGTAACCTCATCAAAAAGTCTTACTTACTGTAGGTTTACATTCACAGAGTGGATTAGCTTTAAGATCATGCTTTACTGGGGGTACATACAGTTTCAAACAACCATAGGTACCAAAATCTGTTTTAGTTTCCTAGGCTGCTGAAAGCAGATACCATAAAATGGGATGGTTTAAACAATGAATATTTATTAGCTTACAGTTTGAGGCCAAGAAAATGTCCAAATCATGGAAGCATCATCAAGGCAATGATTTATTTCTAAAGGCTGACTGCCAGCAATCTTTGGCTCCCTCTCTCCTTCTCTCTCCTCATGCTATTTATAAAGGACTCCAGAAAGAGGATTAAGACTCATCCTAAGTGAAGTGGGTTACACCTTAACTGATATAGCCTCATCAAAAGATCTTACTTACATTGGATCCACATCATAGGAATGGATTAAATTTAAGAGCATGTCTTTCTGGGTACATATGGCTTCAAACCACCATAGTGGGCCAGACAACACCCAGTTCATGACAGACAACTCAGGTCTCATGGTGTAGCAGTTTGATATTGTTCATGAATTACAAAAATAGACTCTGGATTATGTTTGTTAACTGGTCTTTTCCTCTGGGCATTTTAGAGCGTATTGTATTCAGAGGTTTTGCTTTTACTTGATTAAATAATGATTAAGGCTTTGATTGGGCCACATCAGTAGGATGTTGCATCCCCATCCCCTTGGTGGGTAGAGACTCACAGAGATACCATACCACAGAGAAGGGAGTTTGGAGCTTTAATGCTGGAACCTGGGAAGTAAGCACACAGAAGAGCAGAGAGAAGGCTCGATTAGACAAGGCAGAAGCCCTGGGAAGAGAGACTAGCCGTTCACCTGATAGTCTACAGCTGGCCTTGTGGAGAGAGCAGAGCAGCTGAGCCTGGAGAGAGGCAAGTCCTGGGAAGAGAGGAACCCAGGAAACATGAACTCTTTGCAGACATTGGCAGCCATCTTTCCCCAACATGTGGCAATAGACTTTGGCAAGGGAAGTAACTTACACTTTATGGCCTGGTAACTGTAAGCTTCTACCCCAAATAAATACCCTTTATAAAAAGCCAACAGATTTCTGGTTTTTTGCATCAGCACCTTTTTGACTGACGAATACACACGGTAACTTGGTGGCCTGTGGTTAAGCATTCAGTCTCTATTTAGGACCAGTAGCATTCCAAAGTCTGTTTCTCAAAAGTAGAGTAGTTTTCTACAGAGGATTGTAAAGCTTTGCTCCAAAATCCTAAGGGTCGGTGCTGTGATCTCCTGCAGGGGCCTGCCAAAGGCTCCAAACAACATCTCTATTTGTCACTGAAATTTCCAGTGCCATTAGATCTGTTGGATCATATGGCCCAAGAGGCAGAGCAGCTTGCACAGCAGCCTGGACCTGTTTCAGAGGCTCCTCTTATTCCAACCCCTACTGAAAACTAACAGGTTTTTGGGTCATCGGTAAATGGGCCAGAATAGCACACCAAAATAAGAAATATGTTGCCCCAAAATCCAAAGAGACCAACTAGGCATTGTGCCTCTTTTTGGTTGCAGAAGGGGCCAGAAGCAACAGGTTATACTTCATTTTAGAAAGGGTATCTCGATATGCCCCACACAACTGGACACCTAGAAATTTTACTGAGGTGGAAAGATTCTGTATTTTTGTGGATTTATCTCCTATCCTCTGACATACAAATGTGTTACCGATAAGTCTAGAGTAGTTGCTTGTTACTTCTAGTCCAATCAATATGATGTCATCAGTATAATGGACCAGTGCAATGTCTTATGGGAGGAGGAAATGATCAAGGTCCCTGTGGACTAGATTATAACATAGCTCCTGAAGTAGAATAGTTAAGGTGTTTTGCTGGCCTTGTCAGCTGAAAAAACAAACAAACAAATGAAAAAATTGTTTCTAATGACCTTTATTAACAGTTAATAAAAAAATTGCCAGATCAATAGCTGAATACCAGGTACCAGGGGATATGTTGGATTGCTTATACAATGATACCACATCTGGAACACAAACTGCAAGAGGAGTCACCATCTGGTTAAATTTGTGATAGAAATTTTCTACACAGACTAAATAGGAGAGTTGAAAGGGGATGTGGTGGGTATCAACACCCCTGCTTCCTTCAGATCCTTAATGGTGACATTAATCTCTGCAAATCCTCCAGGAATATGGTTTTGTTTGTGATTTACTATTTTGCTAGGTAGAAGCAGTTCTACTGGCTTCCACTTGGCCTTTCCCACCATAATAGCATCTTCTACTGGCTTCCACTTAGCCTTTCCTACCATAATAGCATGTACCCCAGAAGTCAGAAAACAAATGTTGGGATTCTTCCATTTGTTGTGTATGTTTATTCCAATTATACATTCTGGAACTGGGGAAATAACCCCAGGAACACAATGGGCCTACTGAGAGACAGATTTTAGCTCAAATGCCACTGGTCACCTGACCTCCATAAGCCCTTATGCTGACTGGTGGATCACAGTGATGTTTTGGGTTTCCTGGAATTAATGTCTCTTGAGCCAGAGTCTAATATTCCCCATTATGTCTGATCATTTCCTTTTCCCCAATTCACAGGATGCCTGGTTAAATGCTGTGGTCCCTTGGGAAAGGCTGAGAGGAAGATTAACAGTATAAATTTTTGGCAGTGTAGCAGGGTCTATTCCCAAGGGGATCTACCAATCCCTTCATTCAAGGGATACAGGATCTGTAAATTTCTTCATGTCTGGGAATTGATTAAGTGGCCTTGACTCTCTTGTCTTTGTGATTCAGGTTAGACTTTTGCCACTTGACCTAGAACTCTTCTGTGTATACAAATCAAGTAAGACTTTAGTAGACTGCCCATCTATTTTTACTTCTAAATACCCCATCATCAACTAGCCAATGTTGTAGGTCTTTGTGAGTCAGAAGACTATTCTAATTACTTCTTTGACAATGCTATCCAATACAGTAACCATGCTCAGCTCACCCTTGGTGATCTTATAAATGTTGCCACTTGGCTTCTGCCAACCCAGGATCTGAACATACCCACTGTGTTTAAGAATCCAAGTTCAGTGGCAGCAGCTCCTATATTAATATCTAACCTACAAAGAAGAGCAACTACAGAGCTTTTAATGAATGACAGAGCTGCTCTCATAAATTTAGTTTTCAAAGTTCTGGTGAAAGGTGAATCTTCTGGACATTCCTGGGGTGGGTGAGTAGGTCTTATATGATAAATCCACTCTAACATCTAAAAGCTCTCTAAGCCTATGGATTTCCTCATTTACATTATATCAGAGTAGTTTTAGCATTGCAACATCAGGAAATGTAGGCCACTTTTTGGTCCATGCTTCAGCTAAACACCTGACCAAACTGTTAGAGCCTTTTCTGACACCTCTTTGATTCCATAATCTCTGCTTAGCAGGCCCATATAATAAATTCAGCCTGATCCAAATTTATGTTCATCCTACCATTTTCTCATACAACTTAATATCCATTCCCACACATATTGTCCTGATTTTTGTCTATGTAAAATGAAAAATTCATGCAGTTCTTTTGGAGTATGGTACACCTCCTCATGGGTCATGCCTTTACCTCACCTTTCAGAGCCTGTTGGGAGTTCAGTCTAGTTATTGGTCTAGGGGGAAAGGGGTGGTGAGTGTGGTCATGACAGGAATTAGTAGTAACTTGCAAGCCAAATTACAGTTTCATCTGGAAAAACAGTGTTAATCTCTTTTGAGGTAGGTGTGTGGGCTGTTTCCTCAAGGGAGGCAGTTACAGATTTTTCATACACAGTAAGGTTAATCTTTTCAATAAAAGCTGGATGGCTTATTCCTCAGAGCAGACCCTTACAGATTTATCTGCCAAAAAAAGAATCCAGCAGAAGCTAGGGTTTCAGTTTCTCCAACATAATCATCAGCCCATATGTCCCCATTCCAATTTTCAGTAACCCATTCCTTTGCAATCAGTGTCCTCATTTTAACAGCAGACAGACTGCATGGTTGGGAATTCAATTTACATTGTAATTCAGCCACTCACACAATGAGTCTTTTGGTCATCCACCAGTCTTTCAAAATTTTTTCTTCAAATTCTACTGATATATTTCTGTTTTCCTTGGCAAAATCATCAGAAATTTCACTATTTCATTAAAAATTTACTGAATATCCACAGTATTTCAGGCACTTGCTGGGTGTGAAGATACAATAATGATAAAAAATATACATGATCCCTGCCATCATGAGTTCACAGTGTAGTGAAGGAGATGGATAAAATAAAAATAATTTTTAAAATGTCAAATTATACTTATAATAAAGCTGTGGAAAAAAAATTTGCAGTCTTTTGAGATTTTTACTTATTGAGGAGGTCAGAGAAGGTTTCTTTGTAGCTGTTTGAGCTGGTATCAGAAGAATATTTGAAAGAAGAAATTAAGTAAATACAGCTCTAGTAGAAGAAAGAAGACCATGATGCTATATAAAGAGAATGTGTTGTGTTTTTATGTTTCCAAATATTGTTTTTAAAAAAACTGAAACACTTTATTTGCAGTTCAGAAAAAATGTTTCTAAATTATCTTAAAGAATTAAAAGAGTAGAATTTTTCTAGGTGACACCATCATTTTCACATTAAAAAATCACATAATATTAACCATGTTTGTGTAAGCAGTTGAATAATAGTTAGCAATTGACCCATTAATTGATATTCTCTTCTCCGTCTTATCCTTTCTTCCCTTCTCTATCATTCCTCCCTAATGCTTGCTTTTCATCCTCCTCATTTTCCCATTTATGTTAAGGCCACATACAGCCTAGAATACTGAGTGGTTTATATAATCAGTGTTTGGACAGCTGCTCGCACCCAAAACTAGAGAAGAGGGCGGGGTGATGCTTTCCTCCAGGAGCTCGCAGTTAGTCCAAGGGCCATGGCAATAATCAAGACATAAAGATAGCCTGAATTTAATTAAGCACAGGCTTTTTTAAGGTAGAAAAGTAGTGAGGCCAAACAGAAACCCCCAAAACAAGAAGCCAAACTCTTGGAATGAAAATTTATCTTTATACTGACTTTAACATTGTTGTAAATATTTGCTGACATGAATCCATTATACACACAGCTGCCAAATTAATCTTCCTAAACTACAGTTTAGATATTATCACTCCAGACTCCCACCAAGAATGCTGTGTTCTGTCCTGGCATCACACCTTAAGAAGATCTGGTGGCTAGATTAAACACAAACTAGAGTGAATTCTGGAGTGAGAACCCTGGAAGGTAATAGAAAAGCTTTATCATGCTAAGGACAAGGGGACAAACCCTATTTCACAAGATGCATGTAATTTAAAAAAAAAAAAAAAAAAAACATTTTCACCCAAGTGAAAGGAGTGGCATATTACTATTAAAATCTATATTTTTCTGTATTTTCTGTTCTGTAAAAAAAAAAAAAAAA
>JAQZBX010007847.1:0-28211 GCA_029593785.1 Cabassous unicinctus | reverse complement strand
AGCAGCCTTTAATTAGTGTTTTCCATCCTTAAAAGCCATCATTGTTCCACAATGCTTTAATTTGGCCGCCACCAAAATCTTCAATGTCTCCTTTTAGCTCTGCTAATTATACTTCTTCCCCCATCGTGCCCACATTCACTGCTTATGTTTTTAACTTAACTGTTTCGAGGTAAGTCAGAGGCGAATTGATTTTAGTCATGATGACTACATGAAGAAAACAGGTCATCTCAGGTTAAACCTCCTAGGAAAACCGCATTAGTAATAAATGGAGGTGGAGTCCCAGCAAGTGGCTGCAGCCGGGCTGTGAACGACAGCCAGGAGAAGTTGGGAGCCGCGTCTAGTCAGTGACCAGCGGGAAGAGCAGAGCCCGGGCCAGCGGCCCCACCTGGGCGATTCTCAAGAAGAGCACAAAAGCTCCCGGTCCTGAGCTAAGAATTCATCCTGCAGAATCACGCGGACGTCGTCTCCTGTGTGGTGATGGTCTTCCAGCTGGGGCTCATGTTGGAGATAACAGCAAAAGCCTCCATCATTTTTGTTACTCTTCAGAACAGTGTTACCCTCCAGCAACAGAAGAATGAGCTACTGAAGCAGCGTCCCTTTATTACTATAGTATCAAAGATTTGGCTACAGTTTTCTTCTACCTGCTACTGGCAATAATTATACACGCTGTAATTCAAGAGTATGTGTTAGGTAAAATTAACAGGCAAATGCACTTCTCCAAAATGAAAACACAGCAAGTTTAATGAATCTGGTCAGCTTAGTGCATTCTACCCTTTTCCTTGTGTTTGGAGTACATTCATTCTATTCTCTGAAAACTACATCTCACACCTATCTTGTGGTGGGCCTAGGGTTTCATGCTTTTCCCAAACTCTACTTTCAGAAACCTGAAAAGAAGATATTCCACGTCAGCTTGTCTACATCGGTCTTTACCTCTTTCACATTTTTGGAGCATATCTTTTGAATTTGAATCATCTTGGACTTGTTCTTTTGGTATTCCATTATTTTGTTGAATTTCTTTTCCATATTTCCTGCCTGCTTTATTTTAGTAATGAAAAATATCAGAAAGGGTTTTCTCTGTGGGCAGTTCTGTCTGTTTTGAGAAGACTTCTGACTTTAATTCTTTGGGTACTCACTGTTGGCTTTGGCCTTGCAAGAGCAGAGAATCAGAAGCTGGATTTCAGTACTGGAAACTTCAATGTGCTAGCGGTTAGAACTGCTGTTCTGGCATCCATTTGCATTACTCAAGTATTCATGATGTGGAAGTTCATTAATTTCCAGCTTTGGACAGAAATGGAGGGAACATTCTAGTTTTCAGGCACCAACTGTGAAGAAGAAACCAATAGCGACTAAAGGCAGGTCTTCTAGGAAAGTAACAGAAAATGATGTGAATGGAATAGTAACTTCAAATGGAACAGACTCTCCCCATAATAGAAAAGAGAGATCATCATAATGAATTGTAAATTTATTGATTGATGTCTCCAAAGAAATCTGCTTTTTATTATAAGATACCTTTCTGCACTGGAGTTTGTTTTGTTCTTGAAAATACAGTTTATGAGCTTCAATTCTTGCTATTTTACTGTGTCATGTATATTTTTAAAGGGCATTTGAGGGGCATTTATTTTTACTGGGAGGTCCCGGGGATTGAACCCATGTCCCTCGATATGAGAGAAGGATGCCCAATCATTTGAGCCATATCTACCCCCCAAAAATACTTTATCTTAGTCTAAGCTACCTGCCTTCAAAATAGTTTAGGGACCGCCACCATTATTTTTGTTTTTCTGTTTTTTTGTTGTTGTTGTTTTATTTGTCTTTGAACATTTTTCTAATAATTTGGAGTGATAACTATTTACAAAAATTCTAAACATCAGTGATACACTTTCTTGCCCTCACTAATTTTTAATATTACCAAGGTGGCCTGTTCCAGCAAGGTCATGTTTTTTAAGTTGTCTTTTAGGGCAAAATGGAAATACTATCAAATTCAAAGTCAGACTTTAATGTATTTTCAGTGTTCTCTAATTTTTAGGAGTTTTTGTAGCATTTACACCTGGAAAAAAAGATTTGTAAAATCACCAAAATAATTGTGAGCTTTATTTTATAGGTAGTGGCTGTTAGTGTTACACCCCCAATTAAAAAAAGAAAATAAATATGTCCTAGTGGTTGCAATATGTGGAGATTTATTACCATATATATTAAATCAGTATATCTTATATTAACATAAGAGTACTTAAGAAGTAAAATCGTTCTTGTGCATTTTAAACATTTGAACACTGGAAATCAGAAAATTAAATATTTACTATAAAGAGGAAAATGTGGCATATAGGCCTTTTTGATATGTTTATTAATAATGATTCTTACTGGGGCTTGTCATAAGTTCAATGTATACGGCATCTTAGAAAAATTTTGTTTAACCTGCAAACTCTTTTGAAAAAAATGCCTACTTGATTGATGTTTATAAAAAGAATTTCAGGTAATTATATATGGAAAACGTTTAATGCATGAAACCTTACACTGAAAATTCAGGTGGACAAATAGTCTTATGAAAGACAGTGCTTTATTTTAAAACTATAGCTTTGGTCTCATCTTTAATTGAGAAATCTTTATTTGTATAAAACATATTTTTGGATAAATATATATATCTTTTCTCTACAGAAAGGCTCTAAAAAGCATTTGAGTAAAATATTTAGTTCTCTTTTATATAATTATCCTTTAAAATCCAATAGCTATATTTGTTTTGTTTTGTTTTCTTTTGTTTTGTCTTTACAGTACATATATTGCTTCTTTTGGTGTTTGCATCTTGTTTCCCATTGCTCATTTCTGTGACCAGCTAATGTTTGTGCCATTTTTAGTGTAAAAGCTTCAGACCTGTTAAGTCTGCAGTTTGTTGCCATGCTGCTAGAAAGTTTTGCTTTCTATTTCCAGCTGTTTACCTACTTTCTGAAAAAAGTGATAGCGCTCTCTAGCATTATGCAGTTTCAGTGGAACCAAGTTTTTGCCATTAAAAACTGGCATCACATGAAGAAAACAAAAAAATAAAAACTGGCATCACATTGAACTATACATTGAGAAATCAATCAAAATAAAAAATTTTACTTTAAAAATAGTAATAATAATAAATAGAGCAATTGAAAGCTAAGTTAGAAAGATAGTTATCTGTCTACCCACCATTCACCCTTTCCTTTAGATGTTCCTTTTTGTCAGAAAGCTCAGTTCATATTTCTCTTGCTATCCTGCCTTCCTTTGAACATTCTTTCCTCTCCTCTTCTATGCTGTAACATATTACTTTCTTACTTTCAGTCATTCACACCTAGGCACTTTCATTCTGCCTTCAAGCATGATTCCACTCACATTTTCTCCTTAGGTTCCATCCATGATTGTAATTATCACTCAATCTTTTTTCTGCCTCTGTTTCAATGTCCTTAGAGGTCACAACCCATTCATTTTTCCTCAACTTTTCCTTATTCTTTGCTTTCACAAGAATGAGGGAAGGAGGATTTGTGTGTGTGTGTGTTTTGTTTTGTTGTTTGTTGTTGTTGTTAGCAGAAAATTAGCTCTTGCCAAGGATTTGGAGTTCCCCTTTGATGTATATAGCCAGATAGATTTCTCAACTGATACTGGATGTTTTTCTATATAACAGTACAAACAAAGCTACACTTTCTTATGAAGAAAATCAAATGTATGGAATTGTAGAATTTTAAAAGCTGAAAGAGATGTGAAAGATCATCAGGTCCAATCATTTTATTTTCATAGATGAGGGCAAAAGGGAGCCAACAGTTATTGACCCCTTCCGTGTGTCAGGCTTTGTATTATGTACTGTTGTTGTCATATTGATGAAGAAAATGCTGCAGCCCTGATCCCCACCCTTAACTGACACCCACAGCTTCAGAAAGATAAATGGCCCCTCTCCCCCTTTTCTCTGAAACCCACAGCTTCAGGAAGATAAATGGCTCCCTGGCTTCTCTCCTCCTCGTCCACCCAAGGTCCTCTCCTTTAGGAAGATAAGCTAAACTTGCCTTTTTGCTTTTGTAAACCCCACTGGCCGGTTGCTTAAGGGATTTGCCAGCTTGCCCAGCAACCCACTAGCCAATGAACAGAAACCTGTATAATCCCATGAAAGCTGATGCCCAGGGCTCAGAATTTGGAGACTGAATTCTCCTCTGGGCCCACATGTAATAAAACTTTGTTTCTCTGCCTCTCCGAGTGCCATTTGGGCTTTCTCATTGTCTAAGTCTCATTTCTGCCATAACAACATATGTGCTAAAAAGTATATCTTCATAACCATCCTGAGCGTTATATATTCAATTTACACCAGAAATATTTACTAAACAACTACTCAGTTCCCAGGCCTAAGGAAAAGATAAGGTACCACAATGTATGAGCATCTCATATTTTCCAAGTGCTTTAGACCCCGTCTCATGTCATTGTCACACTTCAACACTTTGACACAGACATTATTGTCTCCATTTTGCAGAAAACAAAATTGAGCTTCAAAGACAAATAGTTACTTGCCAAGCATTACAGAGCTACTAAGAGGCAGAGCTAAAACCAGGTCTGTTTCAGTCCAAAATCTGTTTCTGTCCTGTTTGTTTTACTATTCAGGGTTGTCTATTCAGAATAAACACAACCATGTCAGTTTTTCAACTAGACAGTTGGCAGTCCAAGAGTCCCAAATCAGATGACAATTTGCCCTTGTGAACCATGGGCTTTGCAGCTGTGCTCCATGTCTACTCTAATTATCTGGGCCATTGTACCTGTTCTGTGGCAGCCCTGTGTTTGTTTGTTTTTGTTGTTGTTGTTGCTGTTTTGTTTTTTTTGTTTTCCTTTTTAAATATATATTTTATTAGAGAAGTTGTGAGATTACAAAACAATCATGCATAATGTGCAGAATTCCCATACATCACCTGTTTGTTGTGGAACATTTTTTACAGATAATGAAAGATGACCAAAATATTATTACTAGGTATGATCCATTGCTTCCATTTGGTATATTTTTTCCATACACTTCCCTAATACTAACACCGTGTATCAATATTGTATATTTGTTATAGTTCATGAGAGGACAGTCACATATATGTACTGTTTAAATAACCACAGTCCATCATCCACCACATGGTTCACTGTATTATACTTGTACAGTCCATCCAAAGTGTACACTGTATGACTCTCACTATCTTCAAAGAGTTCTGCAGTCATTGCTTCAGGAATTTTTTGAACATTTTCCTTGGTCTAAAAGAAAAATTCCCAAAGCCCTTATTATTGACCCTTAGCATTGATAAAGTAACTTTTTTGACACTGATGCAAGAATATTGCAATATTGCTGTTAACTACAGGCACACATTATATTAATTGTATTTTTCCCATGCATCACCATATTCTTACCACCTTGTAATAGTGACATCTGTTTATTCTAGTTCATAGGACTCAACCAGAAAAAAATAAAAATTAAAAATAAAATTAAAAAAGAAGGACTCACCCAGGACAACTAACAAGGAGATGATGATGGACAACAACCATCTCAAGGAACAGAGTCTGCAACTGCAAGCAAGATAGTCTCATCCATCTGCCCCATGGGATCTAAGCCCCCTCTCAATTAGAGGTGGAGTGAGCATCACCATCCCAGAATCCTCAGGATTGGGGAATGAACAATGGACTAGAGTAGACTTACTGGTGTTCTACTATAGACTTATTGTGATTCAAGCAATGGAAGAACTTATATCATTGATGTAGAGGCAGTGGCCACTAGAGGTTCTGAGGGGAGGAAGAGGGAAAAACGGGTGTAATATGGGGGCATTTTCAGGACTTGGAAATTGTCCTGAATGACATTGCAATGGCAGATACATACCATTATCTATCTTGCCATAACATACAGAACTGTATGGGAGAGAGTGTAAACTACAATGTAAACTATAATCCATGCTTGGTGGCAAAGCTCCAAAATGTGTTTATCAATTGTAACAAATGTACCACACTAATGAAGGATGTTGTTAATGTGGGAAAGTATGGGAGGGGTAGATAGAGGGGTATATGAGTATCATCTATATTTTTTATGTAACATATATGTAATCTAAGTCTCTTTTAAAAAATTCAAAAGTATATTTTTTAAAAAGGTGGTAGGCAGTGGTGGATGAGTATTGTGGTTAATAATGTATGTTTAATAAAAGCATTAGTGATGCTATCAAGAGATAGGGTAGAAGAAAGAGAAAAGAGGCAGTAGACTTCGATACTTAATTTTAAGGTCACCTTTGAAAAATTAATAACTATCATTAT
Organism: Cabassous unicinctus; assembly: GCA_029593785.1. NCBI lineage: Eukaryota > Metazoa > Chordata > Mammalia > Cingulata > Chlamyphoridae > Cabassous > Cabassous unicinctus. The sequence goes on along the minus strand of JAQZBX010007847.1, from coordinate 21,947 downwards.
TGTTTTTTAAAGATATAGCCTAATATTTATTCAACCAAACAAAAGGCTCTCCTATTCTTTCATAACTTCGGTTTTAGCAATTTTATTTACCTTTATCATGTCTTTCCACTCCCTTTCCTCACTCCCTCAGTCAATAATATGTTATTTGTCCTCTCTGATCCAAAGAAGTCTCCTGCTTTTCTTTTTAAATAAAAAATTTGCATCAGTGATAATGAAATAAAATTCTACTTCCCCTCCTCATTCTTTTTGGACATAAAGAATAGCAACACATTACATCAAACTTGAGAAATCTCTTAAAATAGATGATAGTCCTTGAAAAAATGTATGACCTATCAAAAAACAAAACCGCACACATTTAGTATAGGTGTTTCTTTTGTTTATTGGTACCTCAACATTATTGACTAATTTCTCTCTTGTATTATTATGCCTCTGATATTAAATTAAGGCAATTGAGGTTAAAAAGGTTTCTCTTATTTATTCTTGGTCTCAGGCTATTAAATTTGCATTGGTATTACTGCCTGGTATCACCCACATAGGCAGGATGTACATGTACTCTGATGATAAGAAAAGACTTGCTGTCTGTACAAGGGCGTAACTTTCTGCTCAAATGGTAGTTACTTGAGGGAAGTCCCTAACACAAAGAAAACATAAGTGTGTATTGGATTAAATCCAAATAGATTTTTGCCATAGTTCTCAGCCTTAGCTTTGATCTACAATTCTCAGAGGAAAACAGTGGTTGAGATTGCACAAAGAATGGGTACAAGAGAGCATACAAACTGATACCTGCTACTGCGGCCATATTTTATTTTTCAGAACTTTCAGAAAAGGTTGAGGGAACTAACTTTCATTCATTCAACAATTCCCTTTTACTGTCTACCAAGTTTCAGCTGTGCTTTGAATTTGACATACTTTATATCATTTTCTACACAACAATTTTGAGCTTGATTTTATTATACTCATTTTTAGAATAGGAAACTAATTATTATAGAGTTTAGGTAATTACTTCCAGCAATGCATTTACAAAATGGTGGATCTGAAATTTGAACTCAAGTCTGCCTGTCTCAAAAGCCCATACCGTTTCCATTTCACCAAGCCCCTTCATGCATACAAACAAAATCCATAAATGTAAATTACTTACTCAATATTGATAAACAGTATAAATCCTCACACAAACCAATTATCCAAAAATGCATAACTGAACAATGTTGTATAACTAGCAACTGTAATCTGAGGCACTCTATAAAATGACAAATTTATTAAAGGTTTCTGTCCTGCTGAGTCTGTCTTTGTCACTGCAAATAAATAACAAGTCAGCAGTGAAATTTGTAACAGCTTGAAGATAAAGAGTCTGCATATCCAGATGCCAACGTTACTGCAGAACTAAATCCAAATATGCATTTCCACAAGACAGACATGTCACCACCCTCTGTCCTCTAAGACAGGAACCAGCTAGGCACTTCACCCTTCCTTAAGTTCAAAGAATATTCAGTAGCATTAAACTCACTTAGATAGCATCCTATCACACTCTTTCCTCAGGATAACACCCAAATAAAGATGGGATGTGGTGGCATTTTATATGGTCAAGAAAGACTCTAGCTTATCTGTGTTCTCTCCAGAGTGAATACAGATGCATCAGCTTTACTTGTTTGTTTTATTAAGAAAGCCTTTTTACAAATATTGTGCTGGTAGTAAGATAGTCTTGGGTCATGTTCTAGTTATCCTCTCATGCAGCAAACCAAGGCCCAGATGAGGTACAGGGTCCAGAGAGAAATTCCTGTAGAAGTATACAGTGTTAGAATGGGGAAGAGATATAGAAAGCATCTTCTTCAATACCTTATCTCATATAAAGAAATGAGGCTTAAAGAGATTATTTGAGTTGCCCAAGATTGTTGACATTTAAGTGGCATAGTTAGTCCTAAGATTACTTTTACTACTTCAGGCTGCCTGAAAGAGCTTGGAAGGTGTATCTCAAACTCCAGAGACCAGAAGGAAGATGTTGGCCAGAGTTAGTCTGATAAATGTAGTGCTCTAATTGACATCTGATGCCACACACAGAAAAAGATTTATTGTTATTGTAGTTATTATCTTGTGTTAACTGTGTAACTTGTAACATTGATAGAAAAAAATAATTTTTTAATTAAAAAATGCTTTCAAATGTACCACACTAATGAAAGCTGTTGTCAATGGGGGAAAATGTGGGAGGAGGGGGTGGGTGGGGAAAATGGGAATCCCCTATATTTTTGATGTAATATTTATGTAACCTAAAGCTTCTTTAAAAATAAGTTTAAAAAAATTTTTTTAAATGCTTTCACTTAATGTTCCAAAGGAGTTTAATAGTGCATACTAGATTTACTTTCATCTATAGTCCTCTTGTGTTTTTTTCTTTTTAATAACCTGGATAGTTTTTCTGATCCATGGCTTGAACACCCACATTTCTCAAGGATGTGCAGTCTCTGGTTTCCTATCTTAAACTAACAGCTTTCAGAAATATAGGAAGGGATGGAGAGAGGAAATCAGTCTCCAAAGAACTAGAACTCCAAAGTACTAAACAGTTGCTACTTTTGAACAATGACTTACAAATCTAACATGAAGGGTAAAATGTGGAATGAGTCTACACCAATAAAATTATGTAAATTAATAAAATTATATCAAATAGCATATTTAGCATTTTTCTAAAATGCCTTAGGAAAAATGGACTATCATTTCATCATCCATTCTAGCTTTATCATCCATTCCACTCTTTAAAAACATGTTCTGGATAATTGTAAATTATGCTCACTTTAAATTGATCTACTCATCTTTCCCCAAAACAATGCAAAGACTTTCATTTTCACATGTGTTCTTATCCTGCATGCCTCATTCCAACTGTTCCACATTCTTCCAAAATCAAAATTATCCATCCCACTTCTACCTCCACATTTATGTTTATTCCTATGCCACACCCGATCTGAAAGACACCCAACCTATTCAAATAGCCAAATCCTATTCAAATGTCCAAGGGCATATGAAAGATTACTTCTTTCTGGCAGTCTTTCTTAAACTCTCCAACCATAGAGAACGCTCCCTCATTTTCAACATTCCTAACACTTATCATTTCTATCACTTAATTGGCACTTAGAAAATTCTACCTATATTCAATAGTTACAGGGAACAAAGCCCAGGAGAGAGACTTTGGCCTTGGACATCATTGAGTGCCTTTTGGAGAGTATCATTCACATAGTTATTGCCTTTAGGGGGAGCAGTTAGGGACATCAAAATGGTGTCAGAGAAGAAAAGATACAGAAAAAATGCTGCATGGTACACAAGAGGCATATCTGTACAGAGGAATAGAGGGTATCCCTGTGCCAGAAATCTGATTATTTTCCTTGATTTCTCCAACACTGCCATCGCCATCCAATTAATCAATATAACTACTGGTTATTCTTGCTTAATATTGTTCAGATCTAAAGCCAGAACTTTCTCCCCACTGGCAAACATGATATTCATTTGTTCATTCACCAAATATTTATTAAGCATCTAATGTATTACTGACACTATTCTAGGCACTGTGGATGCATGGTGTATTAGACAGGGTTTTTCAGAGAAACAGAATAAAGAGATTTATTGTGAGGAATTGGCTCACATTACCATGGGGTCTGGCAATGAACTCCGTTTGTCAGGTTGCAAATTGTAAACTCCAATAAAGGCAATTCTGAAGTCTGGCAAGTCCATATTCCCCAGGGGAAACTGGTTAACTTAAGTTGAGGCAGAAATTCTTCCTTCTGATTCCTGAATTCCTCAAGTTCTGGCTTTAAAGACCTCCAATTGACTGGATGCAGAGACTCCCCACACTGCTGAAGGTAATATCCTTTGTTGATTGTGGATGCAATCAGCCATAGAGGCAATCAACTGATTACAGATGCAAATCCATCTTAAAATAACCTCACAGTAAAAATCAGGTCAGTATTTGCTTGACCAAAAACTGAACACCATAACATAACCAAGCTGACACATGAAATTAACTATCACACATGGGGAATAAAAGCTTTTAATTTAAAAAAAATCCCTGTTATCTTGGAACTTATATTCTAGTTGAAGAAACAGATACAATTAATAATAAGTGAGTTATAGAATACATTAGAAGGTAATAATTTCTAAGGAAAAAAATACATAAAAGAAGGAGAATAGGTAGTGCCCAAAGTGTTCTTTACCTAGAATTCTACCTAGAATCACTAGGTTAGGCCTCACTGAGAAAATAATATTTGAGCAAATATTTGAGGAGAGTGAGGGACCAAGACAACAAGATAATCTTGTGGAAAAATATTCCAAGCAAAGGGAACAGTAAATGCAAAGGCTCTGAATTGGGAACAAGTCTGTTAGGTTTGAGGAAGAAGAAGGAAACCAGTGTGTTGAAGAGAAGTTATGACAATAGAAGAGGTGAGGTTGAGAAGAAATGGGCAGAAATGATCCAATTAACTTTGGCTTTTACGCTGAGTGAGAAAAGGAGTCACTGGAGGATTTCAAGCTGAGGAATGATATGATCTATCTTGTATTATTCTCTAGAGAGAACAGACTATAAAAGGGTTTTACAATCAGTTGTGATAGACTAGGTAATTCTGAACAACCTTCCTGCTCAAAACTAGAAGAGCAGGATTAAAAAAATTTATTTGAAGGCATTAGAAAATCATCAAGGCAGTGGAAAATCACAGGGACATATTTGAGGGCAGAAGGGTTTTAAAGGTTAGCCTGGCATTTGGGAATAATCTTCCCTTAGGGGCTTATGTCTATTTAAGAAGAGATTTCTAAGAGACCGAGAAACTAGAAAGAGCTCTCAGTAGACACAGAGGACTGGAATTGGAGTACAGAAATTGGAGTTAAGGGCTAGTGGTGGGGTAGAGGCTGCTAAATGTCCAATCTATGGGTAGGGAAGAGGAAAAAGTACTAATTTATATTGTACTTTGATATGTAAAAGATTCATGATGTAACCTGTATGGAAATCACTAAAAGAATAGTAAAAGATGTGGAACTACCAAACTGATAGAAGGAGAAAATCCCATGCCTTAGCTTCCAAGGGTAGCCATAACAACCTATAGACTGGATGGCTTAAAACAAGAGAAATTTAGAGGCTTATAGTTCCAGAGGCTAAAAATCTAAAATCAATTTGTCAGTAGGGATATGTTCCCTCTGAAGTCTGTGGGGAAGAATCTGTTCTGTGTCCCTCTCCTGGTTTCTGGCAGTGGCTAGCAATCCTTGATGTTCCTTGGCTTGTGGCATAATGCAATCTCCAGTAGCATGTGGTTGTCTTCTTTGTGTGTCTGTGTGTGTCCAATTCCCTCTCCCCCTCTTAAAAAACACCAGTGAGATTGGATGAGGGCCCACTCTTATCCAGTTTGGAATCATCTTAAATAATAACATCTTCAGAGACCCTATTTCCAAATAAGGTCACATGCCCAGGAAAGATTAGGACTTGAACATGCCTTTTTGGGGAATATAACAGTTTGCCCTCTGGCCCCCCAAAATTCATGACTTTCCGGTGCACAAAATAGATTGTCTCCCTCCCAGCATCCCCAAAAGTCTTAAACCATTGTGTCATCAATTTTAAGTCCAAAATCTCATCTTCCAAGTCATCTGAATAAGTCTGAATGGCACTCAATATGATCCATCCTGGGGCAAAATTCCTCTCCGTCTGTGGATCTGTGAAACAATAAAACAGTCTTATCTGCTTTCAAAATACAATGGTGGGACAGACATAGCATAGACATTCCATTCCAAAAGAGAGAAAGTGGAAGGAAAAAAAGTGTTATTGATCTAAAGCAAGTATACAACCCAGGAGGGCAAATTCCATTAGATGTCAAGGTCTATGAATAATCTACTGTGGCTTCATGCTCTGTTCTCTGGGCCCACTTGGGCAGTGACTCCACTCACTCCAACTCATGAAGTAGCAGCCCCACCCTCTCCAAACACCAGGGTGGCAACTCCACCCCCTTGCCTGAGGAGAGCACTTAGGCCCAGGCACTGGCATCCATGCCTCTCCCCTTGAAATCATTCTTCCTTCATTTCATCCCATTTCTATCCATGCTAGCAATGTTTCTGCTGGTATAAAATGCTCCAAAAACATGGTCAGTCCCACATTCAATTCACAGGGATCCAAGCCATCAGACAAGAGCATCCTCCATAGATCTTTCCTGGATAACTGCATTTCTACTTCTGGCTTCTGACGGTTAATTGGATCCACAAGTCACATGTCCAATCTCTTTAGCAAACAGTTGCCCAGCCCACACCCTTGGCCCTGTTTCCAGAGCACATTATCTGAACAGGCTGAGAATTTTTCAAATCATCAGTAGTTTACTATTCAGTTCATTTCTCGGTTTATCTCTTTTCTCTCACATGTTACTATAAGCAGCAAGGAGAAATCAGGCTGCATCTTCCACACATTGCTTGGAAATCCTCAAACTCTTCACTTGTAAGTTATGCCTTCTACCCAACATTAGAACACAAATGAGCCAATTCTTTGCAACTTCATAACAAGAACCATCTTTCCTCCAGTTTCCAAAAAACGCAGTCATCACCTTCTATGACCTCACTAGAATTGCCTTTAATGTTCATATTTTGACAACATTGTATTCATAAGAATCTATGTATTCTCAAAGATGCTACAAGATTTCTCTACATCTCTCCTCACTTCTTTCTGAATCCTCTCCAGAATCACCTTTTCCATCTATGTTTCCACCAACAGTCTCCTCAAGGCAATGTAGGTTTTTTCTATCAAGTGCCATAAAATTCTTCCAGTCTCTACTATTAAGAAAACAGAAAATAACAAATGTTGGAGAAGATGTGGAGAAATATGAACACACTTTCATTGTTGGTAGGAATAAAAGTGATGCAACAACTGTGGAAAACAGTTTGGCAGTTCCTCAGAAAGTTAGGTATAGAATTACCATATGACCCGGCAATCTCACTTCTAAGTACCTACTCAAAAGAGTTGAAAGCAGGGACTCAAACAGATATTTGCACACCAATGTTCATAGTGGGATTTCTCACAATTACCAAAAGATGGAAGCAATCCAAGTTTCCATCAACAGATGAATGTGGTATATACACACAACGGGATACAATCCCATAGACTGGAATGAAGTTCTGATACATGCTAGAACATGGATGAAACTTGAATCCATCATGTTAAGTGCAGTAAGCCAGATACAAAAGGACAAATATTGTATGATTTCACTTATATCAAGTAATTAGAATGCAAATTCATAAAATCAGAAACTAGAATACAGGTTATCATAGGCTGGGTGGGATTAGGGAATGGGGCACTGATGCTTAATTGGTATGGAGTTTCTATTTGGGCTAATGGAAAAGTTTTGGTAATGGATGTTGGTGATGGTGGCACAACATTGTGAATGTAACTAACACCAACATATTGTATATTTGAAAGTGCATAAAGTGGGAAATTTTAGGTTGTATATGTTACCAGAATGAAAAAGAAACATACAATGTACAAAACAAAGATTGAACCCTAATGTAAACTATGAACTATAGGTAATAGCATAATTATAATAATTTTGTTTCATAAATTGTAGCAAAGTTACTACACCAATGCAAATGTGAATTATAGAGAAGCCTATGTATAGGGAGGGAACATGGGAACTTCTCAGAGGTATGAGCACTCTCCTTGCCTTTCTCCTCTTTTTCAAAGTCTTAGCATCAACTCCACAGGCCCTTGTTCTCACTTCACCATTTTTATTTTGTTCCCCAGGCTAAGTACAGTAGCTCTTCATACAGTTATTGTCCCTGGGTTACCTCAGGGTCTCCTTTTGCACTTTTATCCCTCCAAACCTATATAACCAAGTTCCTTTATTAAATCCCCTGTTCAAAACAGCTAATGTGGTTTTTGTTTTCTGATTGGAAAACTGGGTCACCATGCAGCACTAATCAAAAGAAAGCTGGTATAGCTAACATTTTAGTTTGCCAAAGGGCTGCTGATGCAAAGCACCAGAAATGTGTTGGCTTTTATAAAGGGTATTTATTTGGGGTAAAAGCTCACTGTTCCAAAGCTGTGAAAAGTTCAACTCAAGGCACAATAAGAGGTACTTTCTCTAGAAGGTCAGCTACTGTTGATCCTGGCAGTGTTGTCACATGGTGAAGCAAGATGGCCACCAATCTCTGCAGAGGTCTCTGCCTTCCCCTCCAGAATCAACCATCTCTTGGAGCTCAGCTTTGAATAACCAGGCACAGGGCTTGTCTCTTTCAGGGCCACCTGTATCAGTCTCGGCTGTTCCAGTCTCTTTCCAAGTTCAGCTGTAAGCCATCAGGCATATAGCAGGGCTGGTCTCTTCAGCTGCCCCAAGGACCCAACCTCTTGAGAGCTTTGTGCTTAAGCAATCCTCTCTCTCACATTGCAGAATCAAATATGCCGGCTCCCTTTTTCTTCTGTCTCTGTGTTTCACTTTATATCAGACCCAGCAAGGGGATGGGGACTCAACCTGAGTTATGCCTCACTGGCATAATCCAATTGAAAAGGCTATTCACACCCACAGGAGTAGACCAGCCCACAAACATAATCTTTCTCTTTTGGGGATTCATAAAATAATTTCAAACTGTCACAGCTAAATTAATAACAGATGAAATACACTTAAATGAAAAGACTCTATTGGAAGTAGATTTCATAATAGTAAAGGATTTAATGCACTAGTAAGATCTTAACATTTTAAACATATATCCACCTAATGATAAGGACTCAAAAATTATAAGGTGAAATTTGAGAGAACTAGGCAAATCCATCACTATAGCAGCCGTTTTAACAAACTTAACTCAGAAACTGGTAGAATAATCAGACGAAAAATGAATAAATAAAGATGATGAGTTAAGCAACAGAAGATGAGCCTAATGGGATGAGGGAGGCAATGGTGAAAAAGGAAGTTGGGATCCTTTAAATATCTAGGCAAAAGAGGGTAGAGGCGCTATAGACCTATAACTATGGAGGTGCTGAGAAGTGTTTGAATTTGGGGTATATTTGGAACCTTGAGCCAATAATATTTGCTGAAATTGAATGTGAACTGGGAGAGAAAGGAAAGGGACAAGGATGACATCAATGCAAATGAAAGGAGGGAAGTGTCAGCTGAGATGAGGAACACTGTCATAGAAGGCTTGGGCAATAAGATGGGGAGTTCAGTGTGGACACTTGAGTTTAAAATGTCTTTGATTTCTATATCTACCATCTTTCCATCTCTAAGCCCTTTACTCACTTCACTTAAAAGTGGAGCCCTGCAGTTCTCCTGAGGTCCTTAAGAAAGCCTTCAGGGCTTTACTGCATTTGGTTTCTGCTTACTTCTCCATTGTCATCTCTCACCTCCCCTCCCCTTGCTTCTTATGCTGATGCCATACTGAATTAAGTGCAGCTCCCCAAAGAGTCTTTCTTACTTCTATGAATTTTACACACTATTCATTTTATTTAGAATACCTTCCCTCTCTTTGTCTGAATAACTGATCAGCCAAATAATCATCTTCCCTAGGAATCCTTTTCAGAACACCAAATCTGACTTGCACGCTGCCATTTATACATTATCATCATCCTTGTGTTTGTTACTTGCAGCATTTATCGTACCATATTGTCATTGCTTAATTATTTCTGTGTCTTTCCCATTAAACTGAAAGTTCTTCCAGGACAAGGAGCAGGACCTGTACATACATCTGATTCAGTGGTATCTAATACATTGTCAGTACTAATAAAAACTTGTTAAATTCTCTATTTAAGATTACAAAAACTATAACTGTGAGGATATGTGGTTCCCCAAAGATTAGAAGCATGACTTTAAAAATCTCTTTGTTTGCATCCTGTGAAGTTAATTTTTAAAGCATAAAGCTATCACATAACAATTGGAAAAAAAAAATGAAGAGAAAATCAATTCTCCAGGTTTTTGATATGATTCCACTGAAAGCCTAGGATACACATTAGCTTTGAAATTGAATACATCTTATACTAACACTGACACGCCATATGTGGATTCCTTGTGGCTCCTACTAAAATCGCCTAACAAAACATTCTTCATTTCCTTCAGTTTTCATGATGTGTAATTTTTTACTCTCAAGCATATGAAACAAGTAAGCTAATTATGAATAACATTGCCAGAAGCTTTTATCCTGCAGAGAAATAAAGGATCTCGTTGTCAATTGGAGTTTGAAAAATACAGCTTACTTTCCAGACACTTTCGGTTGTTAATGTTCCTTTAGTGCAGTACTTCAATGATGCATACTGCTTTGACATTTTAAGTCACAGTGATCCTGTCTTTCTGGCTACTGCCTCAAAATCTTCCCATCTGGCCATTAAACCCACTTCATCTTACCTCGGATAAGTTTTGCCAGCTAGATTCCATCTAGCCAGCCAATTTTTTCTTGACAAAGATTCAGAGAAGCCAGACCAATCTACTTCTTTGGATGTGGGAAAAAAGATAAAGCTAAAAACAAACAAGCAAACTTGGGTAGGCACTGAGGAAAGGGCCACTGCATCCAAAAGCCCTAGATTTGGAGGAAACTTTGAAATTAACTTTTTCTTTTTTCACACACAAAAAAATGATTTCCTAAACTGTTAATTTTTTCACCTAACTTGTAACTCTAATGATGTATGTGGAAGGTAAAAGCAACACATTTTATCGAGAAATTAGACATAAACCTCATATTCTTGAAGGTGTATGTAGTTATGTGGCATAATTATTTGTTATTTTTAATGTATATAATTTTAAAAACAAATAAATGGACTTCATCATTCTAATCACTATGTGCTTTTTGCTACATTAACCACTCCAGGTAAGAATTACACACTAGCAGAGGTGCTCTCATATCTCTCTTTATACCAGACATCTCTAAAATCCAGCATTCCTTTGACGTCGGTATTTAGCTTTTGTGTTAGAAAGCTCAATAGGAGGGAGAAAAGGAGGCGAGACGAGTTTTAATTGAAGAAGTCCATCTCACAAGAATCTATATAACAAGAGGAAAAACAGGTGTGTTGCTAAGCAAAGCGCTTTTTTCTGCTGCCCTACTCATGCCCTTTTCAAACATCTCATTTATGAGTCCAAAGCAGCTGTCACTGAACTATTTTGCAACCCCAAGCTCAGCTATTTATTTTCTCCCTGATCTTTAGAGATCTATATGTTGTTGCTTCTTTTTTTCCTCATTAGCTCACTTGAAACATAATCCTAATATGTACCATTTATTAATTGGAACATAAGAACTTTAATTTATATACAGGTTATTTCAGCAATATACACTATTTCTTATTTAAAGAATAGATGTTTAGTAAAAGACAAAGTCACCAAAAGGCGGAGACGGGGACACAGGCTTCAACCATAAAAACTGTACATGAGGCAGGGAGGAAGGGAGTAGAAATTTATTCATGTTTGCCTTAATGAACCTTTATAGAGGAAATTGGAGGAGGAGACATAGGGAAATAATGATCAAGAAATAGAGGCTGAGTACTAAGTGTCCCTCCATGTGGACTAAGAATTCTCTGTGCTCACATAAGCATACATGAAAGCCCCCATTAATTTGTTTTCTAATTTTATCCTTCCAGATATTTTTAGCAGATTGGCTATAATTATTTGGCCACTATCAATTTTCTGTATCAAGGTGATTATACATATTGTAAAATAAATGGTAGTATAAAATTTTAAATTCCATCTAGATGATTTTGGATATGCCATTTTTATCAATATGCATATCCTCTTAGGAAAAGTTGTAGGGGCACATTAAAAGGATTTCAAACCCCAGAGTTCTTGCCAATTATAGGGTTTCAGTCGAAGTCAATGCTTATTAGAATTGCCAAACAACTTTATGTAAAAATAATTTTAAACTCATCAGAAAAAAAAAAAAAAAAGATCTCAGTTACTGGACCCAAAATTGACTTGCCTGTGTTCTAAATTAAACATTTCAGTTAAGTGGTACTAAGGTGTGCTAAAGCAATACATGATCAGACCTGTCATTTTATTATGCTCAATACACACAGATCTATAGGTCAGCCAAGGGACTGTTTGCCTTATATTTTCTGGAGAGACGAAACCTCTTAACTGAATCCTACACTTAATCATTCCCAAATCTCAAGCTATATCTCCTGATCCCTGTTTCGATTTAAAATAAAATTCATTTTCTGGTGTTCTGTGTGAGTTTGCTTCAGGCTTGACTTAGAGATTTATGAATAGCATTTACTGTTTGCTTGCTGACCACTTCAGTGGTTCTGATCCCTGTGGGTGATTTCCACATGGCTGCAGGTACATTGGGAGGTGGGGAAGAGGTGAATTGGAGAATGATTTGATGCAGTAAAATATATTTCCCTCTTGAAGCCAAAACAAATATTTTGAGGATGAAGTAACCTCCTGGATTCAAGTAGCACATTGATATGAGAATACAAGGGTGCCTGAAGCATAAGCTGTTTCCAATATTCCTGCTGTGTTCTACTTCTGGAGAAAGAGTCTCTATATTTCAGAGATAAAATGTGATGGTGGTGATGTAAATGGTAAGTCCTTCTTTATTTATTTATTTTGATGGCATTCGACCTGATTTTTTGCTAAGAGTAAATAGCTTTCTTGAGTGAAGTTAGTGTCTAGAGATAAGAGAATGATCACAGCATTCCCCAATCAAAGCCACTGAGTATTGTATTAAAAGAATAGGAGAAGCAGATAGGCACTGGAAAGAAATAGGATTGGGCCACAGGATGGAAGGCTGAACCTCGGTCTGCAACATCCAGTGAGAATAAAGTTTGATGCTCTCTGAAATTTTCAACATTGATGATAATGCCTTCCTTCTTTAAAGCCTCTACTCCCTTAACTTCTGAGACTGAACACTTCCCTCTTACTTTCCCTAACATTATAGTCACACTTCTTTCACAGATGCCAACTGTCCGCCCCTTAGTCAATGTATCCCCTTGCACATGAACCCTCTGGGCACTAATCAGAATCCTTGAAGGTGGAATATGGAAAACTATATTTTCCCTTATAGCCCAAGTAGGATTTTTAACCACAGGAAATAATCTCTACTTTTAAATGTCTTGTCTTCCATGTTTCATCTCTCTCTACTCACTTCTTGGGCAATTGAATGGATGATGTTTTCTTTCAACTACCACTTGCATGTTGATGAATCACAAATGTCTCCCTCCAGCCCAAAGTATTCTCCTAATCTCCAGGTCCATTTTATCAGCACTCTTACTATTTATCACCACTACTAATACATAGTTTCTGCCCCACGGGAATCACAACCCACCACCACCATCTCACATACACAATTTGTTCATAATTCACAATTCTTATCTCAGAGATTAGCAGCAATATCTACCTGTTTGCCCCATTCACAAACCTAAGAGTAACTCTAGATTCTTCTTCATTATATTCAGTTACTTGCCAAGTCCAGATGATTCTACCCTTTAACAATCTATGCTTTTCTCTTTACTCCCAACCTCTTAGTTGAGGTCCTCATGGCTGCTCATTTGGATTACTGAAGGCGCCTCCTAACTGGTCTCCCGGCCTTCAGCAGGAAGCATCATAGCACAGTAGAGAAAATGTGTGTCACTTCCCCTTTGTGTGACTTTGGGCAAGTGGTTTAATTTTCCTCCTCCTAGGATAGTACCTTTTAAAGGAGATAAGCATATAAAGCACCTAACACAAGACCTAGAAAAATTAAATATGAAATATTTGTTACTCTGCCTCTTTCAGAGCAGGCATACCTTCATATGATTTTCAAAACAGTCTGTCTAAAATGCACATCTGATCACACACCCTTCAAAGATGGTCATGTCATTCTCTTGCTTGTAAACCTCCAGTGACTGTTCAGAGAAAGCTGAAGATTATTAGCATGGCATTCAAGGCCCTTCATGCTCTGCCCTCTGCCATTTTTCCTCAGACATCCATGACCTGTCTTTGCACCAATTATGTCTAGTATGCTGTCTCTAATTTAGAAATTAGTTCAAGCAAGCCAAATAAATTTACTTGCGCATGGTAAAGGTTATCATGCTGCCTGCTGCCCCCTGCCAGCCACTGAAGAGAAGAGCCAGCGATCACTCGTACCCAAGAGACACATACCACACTTCTTGGTAATTAATCCTAAATAATGAGCTGCCCTGTATAAAAAAATGTGTTTTAACATCAGGACTGATTTTACACATAAGTTTCAGAATCTTTCAAAGTGACTTGAGCCAATTGGCAGTGTGAATTTACAGTCAGGCTCTCTAAGCAATTTGATACTCCTTTAATCACAAAATACTGTCACCAGTGCCTCACCCTCACCAGAGTTCCCTGTATTCATTTCACTTGGATCAGGACTTGGATATAAAACCCCATTTCTCGTCATCATGCACCCCCAGTGATTATTCCCATAAAGGCCAGCCTTAGGATAAAAGAGAGACATTATTTTAAAATATTCTTTCTTTGGGGCTTGTTTCCAGAAGAGCTCCTAAAAAGCTTTTGTAGCTAAAGAGACCACAATTCAAAGAGCAGATAAAAACCCTGTGAGCCTGCAGAACTCTCAACCCCAAGGCTCTCGGGTAGTATAACCTATAGAGCATGCCTGGTGACCCTTGTATCTCTATCATACCAAGAGAGGAAAAGAAGGCTTATAACCATAAAAACTAAACAGAACCAATATTTTTCCTGTAACATTTTAGTCTTTTTAAAATACCCCTGATCATTCATTTAAATTTAGGGTGGGGCCTAATGGAAAAATAAGTAACTAAAATAAATTACACACACGCATACACATACATTTCCCATATAATCAGCATTTAATTTATAGTATTTAAAATAATTCTAGATTAGCCTTAGAAGAGATTCAGATGGCACAAAAGTGTGTTTTTGATTCTGCTATTGTGATTTTAAATGTGCATGTTCCATATAGTCTATTGATAATAAATTTACATAGTAATCCATCTTTCACAGTCCAATAGATATTGAGATGTTTTCTTCCTGTGACATGTCTACCAAAATGCTTTGTCTCACTGCTCATGCAGTAATATATTTCTGAAATATTAATCTATGTAATTCACATTTCTCATCCTCTGTCTTAACCCCCACATCTCCATTAAGGCTGCCTTGATAATTTCTGCTTATTTTCTCATGATAAGGATGAAGGAGAAGAAGTCAAGGAAAAGACTGAGTTTTGGTATCTTTCTGGGTTTTGTGTTTGAAATAACAAAATCCTTAAAGGAATGAAGAAGTATAGACAAAATATTGAGGAGTGGGTTTGCACATATATATTTTTTTAAGATTATGCAGGCTTGGGAGAGTGGGGGACAGATGGGAAGAGAAAGGGACACATACGATGAAATAATGAAAGTATAGATGAATATCATCCCAAATAAAGATGTTCTGAAACCTGCTTCCCCAGGGCCTGGGGAGAGAGCAGCCTGGGAGATAAGTGTGAGGGATCCAAGCACAAAGAAGGGCTGTGCATCTTCCTTTGGAAGAGTCCTCAAAAGGAGGCATGATTAGAAAACAGATCTAGCCAGACCGGACCTGTGTAGCTTTCCAGAAGCTCCCTCACCTAACAAAGCATGGGAGTGGTAGAATGATTCCTGTGACCCCCACCACGGCACAGAAGGGGCAAAGATGCCACAGGCCCAAGGAACAACTTAGCATGACCTTCAGGAATCAAAGACAGAGTTTCACATGGGACAAGCAGCATCACACTAGAGCTTTGCATGAATAAGCAACATCTATTCCTCACCCTACCTATCTCACAGAATTCTGCAAAACCACTATTTTCCTCTAATAACAGGATTTAGATACCTGAGTAGAGGATTCTGGAATTGACCAAGATTAAATTTTTCCCACTGCTGTGAAATGGGTATGTGAAATAAAATTTAGGCTGAATTAGAAGGGAAAAAAAAGTGGGATTACTTTTCATAAATTTACCTTTGTAATCCTTACAGGTCGTTATAAAGTATCCATTCATGGGAATGCATTTAACATTGCCATTCTTGGTTAGTACTCATCACATTTACATTACTTGCCATTCAAGGTACAAATATGTATTGATTGTGTGCTTTGTGTAGGACATTGAGGCTATTTTGAATTAGATTTCATGAGTGATGAATTTTATGTAATGAAATGTGTTTCTAAATTTTTAGGAAATTTGGGGGAGAGGAAACATAGCTAACAACATAGAAATCAACAAAGTTTCTTGGAGAAGTCTATCAGTCTATTAAAAAACATTTTTTACATGAGAGAGAAAAGACAGCCTGCTCGAATTGCTTCAGGTGACTGAGGTAATGAATCTTTGAAATAAACATATTAGCAGCAGTGCCACAGCTCATGCAGCTCTTAGACAGGAATCACATACACTGATCAAACCAACTGATCATGTATACTTTGACTTTTTAAAAATGCTGAAAGTATTTCAAAGTTAAAAACTCTTATTAAGTAGCCAAAAAAACTAACTCTACTAAGACTCCACTTCAAAACTGATAATTAAATTGACACTCCACCTTAGATCACACTGCTGCCCTCCATCTTAACATTCTTAGATACTTCAAGATGTTCAATGTGTTAAGAAGGAACAAAAAGGCTTAGGTAGGCTGGCACAGTTTGCAAGTAAGCCTCACAAAGGCTGCCTTCTCTTTTTTAGTTTCAGACTCCTTTCTTCCAAAGGAGGGGGGGGATAAGATCTATCAGACACATTTCTCAAGGATTCTTTTATTCTGTCACACTTCAAGCAGAGAGTAAAAACCACCTTTCCTCTTCCACTACTAATACATTTTGTGATTTTTCCCAGCAACTTTGAAAATCTACTGAAAGTCAATTTAGTGTACTCCAGAGTGCAAACCACATTTTCCTACTAAAAAGAAAACAAAGTTCATTTCATATATATTCATACATAATTTATATATAGGCATGTACATACTTTATATAAAGGCATATATTATGTCTATGTCTATGTATATATACAAAGATATAATCATCTTTGGTATAAGCTTCTAGAAACAGATAATGTGTAAAGTGAGGAAAGCAATTCAAGAGAGGCTGGAGTGTAAGAAAACAAAAGACTATCCCAAAGTATATGTTTTGCTAGACCATGGTGTACAATAATATCAAATAGCATGAAAATCCAAACTATTTTTAAAACAGCTTAATAGTCACCAAATGATATATCCAAACTATGAAAATATTTAAGGCTTAGAGTTAAGCACAGTTGTAGTAAACATCATAGCAAAAAGGCTTAAAAATCATACTAGCATAAAGAACAAAATGTGGTACTCTGGTCAAACATGAACATGTTAATAGTCTTATAACATATTGATCACTGATGCAAAGCAATCATCGAGGTATGGGGTCGGGTGAATGAAAGCACAGAAGCAATAAAAATTCAAGTTTGCTATGAAGAAGAAATATTTTAAAAATCATGACTATAAGCACATTGTGGATTTAAAATATATGAAAGACTGCCACATCTTACAGGCAGATCTTTAAAAAAATAAAAAAAAACATGTCTTAGAGGAGCACAGGCTTCTCTAAACTATTTCCAAAATCCTGTCCTTTCATTGATGCTTTCACAAAAATAATCAAAGTGCCTTGTTCTGAGACACAAATTTTGATTAGCCTTATTCCTTTTAACTGGATGACCCTTTAGCATCCTGTTCATCTCTAATAAATTTTCTAATAATGGATGAAATGTGGGGTAGTGTCTATGCCACAGATTTTGTAGAAATATTATACATTTTATTAAACATAGAAATAATTTCCAAATGCTCAGTTGTTCTTAAGCTTTTTCCCCTCTCCAATATACAAACATGGCTCCTTTGTAATACACAATTCTGAAAATATTATTTATAACTCAAATGTCCTGATGGTATTAGAGGAAAAACCTTTAATCCACTCTAATTTTTTAAGTAAAGCATTCACAAGCTTCAATATGTTTAATATCCTTACAAATTACTTTTCAACTGCATGACTAAATATTTAAAACTGAACAAGAGACAAAAACATAGCAGTGAGTCAAGAAGTTAAGTAACAGTGGTACATTTATGGTCCATTCCATAAAAAATAAGAAATTTCATTGATCATCCTTCCTCAAAAGCAACACAAATGGAATATAAAAGTTAACAAATCAAAATCTACCACTTTTATCACAGAAGTGATCACCTACCTAGGAATCTATTAAGGTCTTACAGTTCAGATCTCCTATAAGGGAAATATAACCCTTTCAAAATATCCCAAATTTAATACCACAACTACTTTGAAGGTGATAAAACACTAAACTCTTCTCATTAATCAAATGATAAGAAAAGAAAAACTCAAAACAAAGAGAACTATATTATGACATTATATCATTTATAAAAATGCATATGAAATAGGTATTTCAAAATATATTTTCCTACTCTCCTTTAGCAAAATAACAGAAATAATTACTAGCTAAATAGAGAAATATGAGTCATCTATCCATTTATAATACTCTCTCTATACTCATACTTATATATGAGTATGATATATACATATATAATGAATAATACTCATATGTGTATTTAGAAGCAAGGAATAGAAGATAAATAAATGTTTTCAACATAAGGACACAGTATAAGTTCTAATTTTTCAGTTATTTTCCTAATTTTAATCCATATGTAATCATTTCCGAGTACCTAATGACATATTAAAATGATTGTCAAAAGTGCATTTAGTGGAGGATTGTGGGAACATGGTGGCAGACTAATAGGCAGAGCCAAATGTTCTCACAAAAACAATGGAGAAAGAGCCAAAAGTGGTCCAAGGGATCTGCTTTGGGGATAAGCAGACCAGGGCGGTGCTACAACTCCCAGGAGGGTGAGGGACAGAGAGAAGAAGTGGAAAAGACAAACATGAGTTACCAGGAATGGCTCCCCTCCCCCACCCCCAAGATATTAAGCTGGGCTTGCTGTAGCCAACTGAGAGGGGAACAGACATCTTCCTCCTTGTCAGCTGTTTCAAGGGAAAAGGAAGGGGATGTCGGAGTGCTGTACTTCAATGAATTCAGCCAGCAGAGCCTGCTTTGAATCTCTGATCTGGAGATTCAACACAAGAACACAGGAAATCTGAGACTGAAACACCTCCATGGAAAGGTGAGCTGACTAGCACCATCTACTGGCTGGTCTGGAAACTGCATGGACAAAAACTTTCCTGAGCTCTTTGTATCCAACCCCTGTGAGAAAATCTGCACCCCACTAGTGAGTCACTGGCCCGATTTTGCAAAATTAAGCTGAGAATTTTAAAGATGGAGAATAAGTTGAATCAAATACCAAAGAAGAGCTTTGGAGAAAAAAAAACAGGCAAGACAAAGAAATTAGCCATCAGACTAAATACACCAACATATTCAGATGTCTAGACACCAGCAAAAAATTACAAGCCATACTAAGAAACAGGAGGCAATGGCCCAGGCAAAAGAACAAACCAAATATCCCGAAGAGATACAGTATTTAATACAATTAATCAGTGATAATTACATAAGTCTCCTAAATCACTTCAAAGAATTTAAAGAAAATATAACTAAAGAAATAAAGGATATTAAGAAGACACTGGGAGAGTATAAAGAACAATGTGAAAGCCTGTAAAGAAAAATAACAGGCCTTATAGGAATGAAAGACATGGTGAGTGAAATTAAAAATACATTAGAGGCACATAAGAGCAGATTTGAATTGCTTGAAGACAGAATTAGTGATTTCAAAGACAGAAAATCTGAACTGGAAAAGACAGGAGAACAGAAAGAAAAGAGAATGGAAAAAATGGAACAGAGTCTCAGGGAATTGAATGACAACACAAAATGCACAAACATTTGCATTATTGGTATCCCAGAAGGAGAAAAGAATGGAAAAGGGGCAGAAAGAATATTTGAGGAAATAATGACCAGAAACTTCCCAAGCCTTATGAAGTACATAAATATCAATATCCAAAGATGGGTAATGAATCCCAAACAGAATAAATCCAAATAGACTTATCCAGAAACACTTACTATTCAGAATGACAAATATCAGAGATAAAGAGAGGATTCTGAAAGCAGCAAGAAAAAAGGAGAGCATCACATACAAGGGAAACTCAATAAGATTAATTGCTGACCTCTCTTCAAAAACTATGGAGGAGAGAAGAAATGTACTTAAGGTACTGGAAGAGAAAAACTGCCAGCCAAGAATACTGTATCCAGCAAAGCTGTCCTTCAAAAATGAGGGTGAGTTCAAAGTCTTCACAGACAAACAAAAACTGATAGAATGTGTTACCAAAAGACCAGATTTGCAAGAGGTATTAAAGGGAGTGTTCCAGCCTGAAAGGAAAAAACAAGGGTGAGAGATTTGGGGAAGAGTTTAGAAATGAAGATTATTAGGAAGGGTAAACCAAAGAATAAGAAGACAGACAATAGAACTATATGACATCAGACAGCCGAAGAAAAAAATGGATGAAGCAATGAGAAGTTTTCAAGTATCCCTTAATACCTATCCAATGAACCCTGAAATATGGAAAGAAGACCTTTCTTGGGCAAGAACACTCCAGGATCAGCAGAAAGTGGCACAGAGGTTCAGGGGAGGAAGTTCACCTGAACATACATAAAAGGTATACAAAAATGTTCAAATGCTCACAGGGCATGGTCACAGTGGGTGGAGAATCACTCAATAAATGAGAGAATACTGAATTCCCATCCTGGAGAGCTCTGCCACATTCCCCAAGGGAGCAGCAACAGTTTCTCAAGTGCAGGGGCAGTGTCTGGCTAAGGAGGATGATACACTGATGGGCTCTTGTCATTTATGACTAGCCTGACTAGTCTTTGCTCTTGAAACTGAAACTTAGCCTATTGTTATGGGGTGCCTAAGGGTTGTCTCCTGAGAGCCTCCTTGTTGCTCAAATGTGGCCTCTCTCTAAGCCAAACTCAGCATATGAATGCATTACCTTCCTCCCGGCATGGGACATGACTCCCAGGGTGAGCCTCCCTGGCAACGAGGGATTACTACCTAGTGCCAACTGGCAATACGACTGGAAAAAGACCTTGAATAAAAGGGGGAAAAGGTAAAGACAAATGAGTTCATATGGCTAAGAGACTTCAAAGTGAGTCGGGAGGTCATCCCAGAGGTAATGCTTATGCTCATCTCAGTAAGACCTCATAGGCTTCCAATATGGATATCACCCCAAATAGAGGGGCTCCTGAGGGCTCTGGAGACACCCAGGTCTTATATTAGGGTGGATAGCTCCAGAGTTTTGCACCTTATTTGTGGGCCCTACTTTGGAATCTGTGCTCCTGAGAGCGACAGAGTTGGACTCAAATATGTCCTCCCTGCACATAGTCCATCAGTCTGTTCTATTCAAACCTATATGTGGTGCTGGAGTATGGAGGTATACTTCCAGAGATTGGAGTGTTTGGCCTGCCCATGAGCCAGCTGGGCCTGGAATCTCAGTGCAGCTGCAACTCCTCCTCTACAGCTCAATGGACTCACCCAGGACACCTGGTGGGGAGATGATGATGGACAACGGCCATCCCAGGGAATGGAGAGAGTCTGCAGCTGCAGGCAGGATAATCCCATCCATTTTATCCATGGGATATAAGCCCCCTCTCACTTGGAGGTGAAGTGGACATCACCATCCCAGACTTCTCAGGATTCGGGGGAGAGCTATGGACTAGAGTGGACTTACTGGTATTCCATTACAGACATATTGTGATTCAAGCAATGGAAGAAATTACAACATTAATGTGGAGCCAGTGGCCACTGGATGCTTTGGGGGCAGGGAGAGGGAAAAGCAATTGTAATACAGGGGCTTTTTTGGGACTTGGGAATTATCCTGAGTGACATTGCAGCAACAGATATTGGCCATTTTACATTAGCATATAGCATAAAGAACTGTGTGGGAGAGAGTGTGGTCTACAACATGAACTATGGTCCATGCTTAGTGGCAAAGCCCCAGGATGTGTATATCCATTGCAGGTGATGTGCCATAGTAATGAAAGATGTTTATGTGGGAGGTTGTGGGAGGTGTGGGAGG
>JAQZBX010007846.1:0-49451 GCA_029593785.1 Cabassous unicinctus | reverse complement strand
GTAATTGAAAACACATGTACAGCATTGTAAGAAACAATGATCTTACTTAGATTTTGAAACGGAGGAACCACAAGCTTTGGCATAGTAAAAGCAGTGTTTTGTCATTCATTGTAAGCGAAAAAAAAGTGAATACTTGCCAATGTACTGGGCATATTGCTTAGTTTTGAAAACAGAAGAATCCAGTGTTTGGGCATAGTATTAGGTAAAAGCACAGTTTTTACATTGATAATGAATGAAAGCAAGCACATAGGACCAAACAACAAGTATCCTACTTAACTTTCAATGTTGAATTAACTGCAGCATTCACACCCTCTTATGAGAAACCAGGGTATGAAGATGAATTTCAGAAAAAAGACAGGGATACCAATAAAAGAAGAGAAACCATATTTAATTTTTTAAACTGAAGAAAGTACTGAATAGGCTCAAGCTCAGGTAAAATCTGTGAGTTTACATGTGAGTGAAAGCCAGAGCATAGCAGCCAAACAAACAAGAACCTTACTTACCTTTCAAGCTTGAAGTAACTACTGCATTCACAGAGAGTTAGGTGAAACCAGTGTCTTGAAGTTGTTTGTAAATGAATACACATGCAAATCATCCAATGAAACAAGTTTCATTTTTCGTTTTCTAAAGCAAAAAACTCAATGCATTCAGCCAACGTTAGGGAAAAGAAGTATTTTCAAGTTGATTGTAATTGAAAACACATGTATAGCATTGTAAGGAACAAGAATCTTACTAAAATTTTGAATGTGAGGCACCGGTAACTTTGGCATAGCAAAAGCAGTGTTTTGACATTCACTGTAATTCAGAACAAGTGCATAGCTGCGAACGTAATGAGTATATTGCTAGTTTGAAAACTGAAGAAACCAGTGTTTTAGCATAGTATTAGGAAAAAGCAGTGTTTTACATTGATAATGAGTGAAAGCAAGTGCATAGCAGCCAAACAAAGAAATATCTTACTTGACTTTCAAAGTTGAATTAACTAATGCATTCACTGCCTGTTATGGGAAACCAGGGTTTTGAAGATGAATTTTAGAGAAAACACAGGCATAGCAAAAAAAAAGAGAAATCTTATTTAGTTTTGTAAAGTGAAGAAACTACTGCAAATGCTTATCCTCAGGTAAAAGCTGTGTGTTGACATGTGAGTGAAAGTAAGGGCATAGAATCAAACAAACAAGAGTTTTACTTACCTTTCAAACTTGAAGTGACTCATGCATTCACAAAGATGAAGGTGAAACCAGTGTCTTGAAGTTGTTTGTAAATGAATGCACTGGCAAATAAGCCATGAAACAAGTTTCTCCTTTGGTTTTCTAAAGCAAAGCACTCAATTCATTCAGCCAAATTTAGAGAAAAGCAGTGTTTTGAAGTTGATTGTAATTGAAAACACAAGTATAGCATTTTAAGAACCAAGAATCTTACTTAGATTTCAAAAATGAGGAAACGGCAGCATTGGCATAGTAAAAGCAGTGTTTTGATATTCACTGTAATTGAGAAGAAGTGCATAGCTGGGAACGTAATTAGTATATTGCTAGTTTGAAAACGGAAGAAACCAGTGTTTTAGCATAGTATTAGGTTTAAGCAGTGTTTTTACATTGATGAGTGAAAGCAAGTGCATAGCAGCCAAACAAATAAGTATCTTACTTAACTTTGAAAGTTGAATTAACTGCTCTATTCACAGTCTGTTACACTAAACCAGTGTTTTGAAGATGAATTTAACTGAAAACACAGGCATAGCAGCAAATAAAAAACCAATCTTATTTAGCTTTGTAAAGTGAAGCAACCGCAGCTTTGGCTAAGTCTTAGGTAAAAGCTGTGTATGGACATGTGAGTGAAAGCAAGGGCATAGAACCCAACCAAACAAGAGCCTTACTTACCTTTGAAACTTGAAGTAATTACTGCATTCACAGAGAGATAGGTGAAACCAGTGACTTGAAGTGGTTTTTAAATGAATACACATGCAAACCACCCAATGAAATAAGATTCTTTTTTGGTTTTCTAAACCAAAGAACTCAATGCATTCAGCCAACGTTTAGGAAAAGCAGTGTTTTCAAGTTGAATGTAATTGAATACACATGTATAGCATTGTAAGAAACAAGAATCTTACTTAGATTTTGAAAGTGAGGCACCGGCACATTTGGCACAGTAAAAGCAGTGTTTTGACATTCATTGTAAGTGAAAACAAGTGCAAAGCTGCCAATGTAATGAGTTTATTGCTTAGTTTTAAAAACTGAAGAAACCATTGTTTTTGCATAGTATTAGGTAAAAGCAATATTTTTACATTGATAATGACTGAAAGCAAGTGCATAGCAGCCAATCAAACAAGTATCTTACTTTACTTTCAAAGTTGAATTAAATCCTGCATTCACAGCCTGTTATGAGGAACCAGTGTTTTGAAGATGAATTTTGGTGAATACACAGGCATAGCAGGAAATAAAAGGCAAATATTATTTAGTTTTGTAAAGTGAAGCAACACTGCATTGTCTTAGCCTTAGGCAAAACAGTGTGTTGACATGTGAGTGAAAGTTAGGGCATAGCAGTCAAACAACAAGAATTGAACTTACCTTTCAATATTATAGAAACTCCTGCATTCACAGAGAGTTAGGTGAAACCAGTGTTTTGAAGTTGTTTGTAAATGAATACACATGCAAATCAGCCAATGAAACAAGTTTCTTTTTTGGTTTTCTTAAGCAACGAACTCAATGCATTCAGCAAAAGTTAGGGAAATGCAGTTTTTTCAAGTTGATTGTAATTGAAATCACATGTAAAATATTGTATGAAACAAGAATCTAACTTAAATTTCGAAAGTGAGGAACCGGCAGCTATGGCAAAGTAAAAGCGTGCTGTGAAATTCATTGTAAGTGAAAACAGCTGCAGAGCTGCCAATATAATGAGTATAATGCTTAGTTTGAAAACTGAAGAAACCAGTTTTGGCATAGTATTAGTTTAAAGCAGTGTTTTACATTGATGAGTGAAAGAAAGTGCATAGCAACCAAACAAAGAAGTGTCTTACTTAACTTTGAAAGTTGAATTATCTGAAGCATTCACAGCCTCTTACAGGATAACAGTGTTGTGAAGATGAATTTCAGTGGAAACACAGGCATAGCAACAACTAAAAGTCAAATCTTATTTAGTTCTGCAAAGTGAAGAAATTCCTGCATTGGCTTAGCCTCTGGTAAAACCTGTGTGTTGACATGTGAGGGAAATCAAGGACATAGCAGCAAAAGAAACAACAATCTTACTTACCTTTCAAACTTGAAGTAACTCCTGCATTCACAGAGAGATAGGTGAAACCAGGGTCTTGAAGAATTTTGTAAATGAATACACGTGTAAATCAGCCAATGATAAGGTTATTTTTTGATTTTCAAAAGGAAAGAACACAATGCATTCATGCAAAGTTAGAAAAAGCAGTGTTTTCCAGTTGATTGTAATTGAAAACACATGTATTGCATTTTAAGAAACAAGATTCTTCCTTAGATTTTGAATGTGAGGAAACGGCAGCTTTGGCAAAGGAAAAGCACTGTTTGCCATTCATTGTAAGTGAGAAGAAGTGTTTAGCTGCCAATGTAATGAGAATATTGCTTAGTTTTCAAAACTGAAGAAATCAGTGTTTTGGCATAGTGTTAAGTAAAAGCAGTGTTTTTACATGGATAATGGGTGAAAGCTAGCACAGAGCAGGGAACAAACAAGTATCTTAGTTAGGATTCAAAATTGTATTAACTGATGCGTTCACAACATGTTAGGGGAAACAAATGCTTTAAAGATGAATTTCAGTGAAAACACAGGCATAGGAGCCAATAAAAGACAAATATTCTTTAGTTTTGAAAAGTGAAGAAACTACTGCACAGGCTTAGACTCAGGTAAACTGTGGTGATATGTGAGTTAAAGCAAGGGCAAAACTGCCAAAGAACCAAGAATATTATTTACATTTCAAACTTGAAGTAACTCCTGCATTTACAGAGAGATAGGTGAAACCAGTGTCTTGAAGTTGTTTGTAAAGGAATACACGTGGAAATCAGCCAATGAAACAATTTTCATTTTTGATTTCAAAACCAAAGAACTCAATACATGCAGCCAACATTAGGGAAAATCAGGGTTTTCAAGTTGATTGTAAATGAAAACATATTTATAGCTTTGAAAGAAACAAGAAAGTTACTTAGATTACCAAAGTGAGGAACCAGCCGCTTTTGCATAGTAAAAGCCGTGTTTTGACATTCATTGTAAGTGAAAACAAGTGCATAGCTGCCAATGTAATGAATATGTTGCTTAGTTTTGAAAACTGAAGAAACCAGTTTTTTGGCATAGTATTAGGTAAAAGCACTGTTTTTACATTTATAATGAGTGAAAGCAAGCACATAGCAACCAAACAAAGAAGTATCATACTTAACATTCAAAGTGGAATTAACTGTTGCATTCAGAGACTGTTACATGAAAAAAGTGTTTTAAAGAAGCATTTCAGTGCAAACAAAGGCATAGCAGCAAATAAAAGACAAATTTTATTTAGTTTTGTCAACTGAAGGAACCACTGCTTTGTCTTGGCCCTAGGCAAAAGCTGTGTATTGACATATGAGTGGAAGCAAAGGCATAGCAGCCAAGCAAATAAGAATCTTACTTACCTTTCAAACTTGAAATAACTACTGCATTCACAGAGAGTTAGGTGAAACCAGTGTCCTGAAGTTTTTTGTAAATGAATCCACATGCAAATCTGCCAATGAAACAAGTTTCTTTTTTGGTTTTCTAGAGCAAAGAACTCAATGCATTCAGCCACCGTTAGGGAAAAGCAGTGTTTTCCAGGTGATTGTAATTGAAAACTCTTGTATAACTTTAAAAGAAAAAAGAATCTTACTTTGATTACCAATGTGAGGAACCAATAGCTTTTGCATAGTAAAGGAATTGTTTTGATATACATTGTAACTGAAAACACGGGCATAGCTGTCAATGTAGTGAGCATATTGCTTAGATTTGATACCTGAAGAAGCCAAGTTTTTGGCACAGAATTAGGTAAAACCACTGTTTTTACATTGATAATGAATGAAAGTAAGCGCATAGAAGCCAAACAAGTATCTTTCTATAGTTCCAGCGTTGAAATAACTGCTTCATTCACAGCCTGTTATGGGAAACCATTGTTTTGAAGATGAATTTAAGTGAAAACACAAGCATAGCAGCAAAGAAAAGACAAATCTTATTTATTTTTGTAAAGTGAAGAAACCACTGCTTTGGCTTAGCCTTAAAAAACCTGTGTGTTGACTTGTGAGTAAAAACAAGGGCTTAGCAGCCAAAAAACAAGAATCTTAATTACCTTTCAAACTTGAAGTAACTAGCGAATTCACAGAGAGTTAGATGAAACCAGTGTCTTAAAGTTGCTTGTAACTGAATACACATGCAATTCAGCCATTGAAATATGTTAACTTTTTTGGTTTTCTAAACAAAGAACTCAATGCATTCGGCCAATATTAAGGAAAAGCAGTGATTTCAAGTTGATTGTAATTGAAAACACATGCACAGCATTGTAAGGGACAACAATCTTACTTAGATTTCAAAAGTGAGGGACCCTCAGTTTAGTAGAGTAAAAGCAGTGGATGGACATTCATTGTAAGTGAGAACAAGTGCATAGCTGAAAATGCAATGAGTATATTGCTTAGTTTTAAAAATGGAAGAAACAAGTGTTTTGGCATAGTATTAGGTAAAAGCAGAGTTTTTACATTGGTAATGAGTGACAGCAAGCGCATAGCAGTCAAACAAACAAGAATCTTAATTATCATTCAAACTAATGTAACTGCAGCATTACCAGAGATTTAGGTGAAAGCAGGGTCTTGAAGATGTTTGTAAATGAATATAAATGCAATCAGCCTATATAACAAGATTCTTCTTTGGTTTTCTAAAACAAAGAACTCAATCCATTCAGCCAAACCTGGGGAAAAACAAAGTTTTCAAGTTGATTGTATTTTTAAATTCATGTTTTGCAGTGTAAGAAACAAGAATCTTATTTAGTTTTCAGAAGTGAGGAACCTGCAGCTTTGGCAGAGCAAAAGCAGTGAGTGACATTCATTGTAAGTGAAAACAAGTATTTAGCTGCCAATGTAACGCTTATAATGCTTAATGTTGAAAACTGAAGAAACCAGTGTTTTGGCAAAGAATTAGGTAAAATCAGTGTTTTTACAATGAAGAGTGAAAGCAAGGGCAAAGCAACCAAACAAAAAAGAATCTAACTTACCTTTCAAAATTTTAGTAACTACTGCATTCACAGAGAGTTAGGTGAAACCAGTGATTTTATGTTGTTTGTAAATGAATACACATGTAGATCAGCCAATGAAACAAGTTTTTTTTGGTTTGCTAAATCAAAGAACTCAATGCATTCACATAACGTTAGGGAAAAGTTGTGTTTTCAAGTTGATTGTAAATGAAAACACATGTATAACTTTGTAAGAAACAGGAATATTAGTTAGATTTCAAAAGGGAGGAACTGGCAGCTTTGGCATAGTAAAAGCAGTGTTTTAACATTCATTGTAAGTGAAAACAACTGCATAGCTGCCTATGTAATGAGAATATCACTTAGTTGAAAACTGAAGAAACCAGTGTTTTTGCATAGTATTAGGTTAAAGCAGTGTTATTACACTGATGAGTGAAAGAAAGCGCATAGCTTTCTTGTTTGTACCAAACAAACAAGCATCTTACTTAACTTTGAAAGTTGAATTGTCTGCTGTATTCACAGCCTGTTACAGGAAACCAGTGTTGTGAAGATGAATTTCAGTGAAAACACAGACATAGCAGCAACTAAAAGTCAAATCTTATTTAGTTTTGCAAAGTGAAGAAATTCCTGCAATGGCTTAGCCTCTAGTAAAAGCTGTGTGTTGGCATGTGAGGGAAAGCAAGGACATAGCAGCAAAAGAAACAATAATCTTACTTATCGTTCAAATTTGAAGTAATACCTGCATTCACAGAGAGAGAGATGAAACCAGTGTGTTGAAGTTTTTTGTAAATGAAAACACATGCAAATCAAACAATGAAACAAGTTTATTTTTTGATTTTTAAAAGTAAAGGACTCAATGCATTCAAGCAACGTTAGGAAAAGCAGTGTTTTCGAGTTGATTGTAAATGAAAACACATGTAACCCTTTATAAGAAACAAGAATCTTACTTAGATTTCAAAAGTGAGGAACCGGTAGCCTTGGCATAGGAAAAGGACTGTTTTGAATTTCATTGTAAGTGAGAAGTAGTGTTTAGCTGCCAATGTAATGAGAATATTGCTTACTTTTGAAAACTGAAGAAATCAGTGTTTTGGCATAGTATTAGGTAAAAGCATTGTTTTTACATGGATAATGGGTGAAAGCAAGCACAGAGCAGCCAAACAAACAAGTATCTTAGTTATGTTTCAAATTTGTATTAACTGATGCATTCTCATCCTGTTAGGGGAAACAAACGTTTTAAATATGAATTTCAGTAAAAACACAGGCATAGCAGCCAATAAAAGACAAATCTTCTTTAGTTTTGTAAAGCGAAGAAAATACTGCACAGGCTTAGACTCAAGAAAACTGTGTTGATATGTGAGTTAAAGCAAGGGCATGGCAGCCAAAGAACCAAGATTCTTACTTACCTTTCAAACTTGAAGTAACTCCTGCATTCACAGAGAGATAGGTGAAAACAGTGACTTGAAGTTTTTTGTAAATGAATACACATGCAAATCAGCCAATGAAACAAGTTTCATTTTTGGTTTCCTAAGGCAAAGAACTCAATATATTCAGCCAACGTTTGGGAAAATCAGGTTTTTCGAGTTATTGTAATTGAAAACTCATGTATAGCACTTTAAGAAACAAAAATCTTACTTAGATTTTGAAAGTGAGAAACCGGCATCTTTGGCATAGTAAAAGCAGTGTTTTGACATTCATTGTAAGTGAAAACAAGTGCATAGCTGCCAATGTAATGTGTATATTGCTTACATTTGAAAACTGAAGAAAGCAGTGTTTGGGCATAGTATTAGGTAAAAGCAGTGTTTTTACATTGATAATGAATGAAAGCAAGTGCATAGCAACCAAACAAACAAGTATCTTACTTAACTGTAAACATTGCATTAACTGCTACATTCACAGCCTTTTACAGGAAACCAGTGTTTTGAAGATGAATTTCAGTGAAAACGCAGGCATAGCAGCAACTAAAAGACAAATCTTATTTAGTTTTGCAAAGTGAAGATATTACTACATTTGCTTAGCCTCAGGTAAAAGTTGTGTGTTGACATGTGAGGGAAAGCAAGGACATAGCAGCCAAAGGATCAAGAATCTTACTTACCTTTCAAACTAGATGTAACTCCTGCATTCATAGAGAGATAGGTGAAACCAGTGTCTTGAAATTGTTTGAAAATGAATACACATGCAAATCAGCCAATGAAACAAATTTTTTTTTGGTCTCCAAAAGCAAAGAACTCAATGCTTTCAGCCATCTTTAGGGAAAAGCAGTGTTTTCAAGTTGAGTGTAATTGAAAGATCATGTATAGCATTGTAAGAAACAAGAATCTTACTTAGATATCCAAAGTTAAGAACCGGCTGTTTGGCATAGTAAAAGTAGTTTTTAGACATTCATTGTAAGTGAAAACAAGTGCATAGCTGCCAATGAAATGGGTATATTGCTAAGTTTTGAAAACTGAAGACACCAGTGTTTTTTTTTTCATAGTACTAGGTAAAAGCAGTGTTTTTACATTTTTAATAAGTGAAAGCAAGCATATAGCACCCAAACAAACAAGTATCTTACTTAACTTTCAAAGTTGAATTAAATGCATTCACAGCCTGTTATGGGAAGCAAGTGTTTTAAAGAAGAATTTCAGTGTAAAGAAAGGCAAAGCAGCAAGTAAAAGACAAATCTTATTTAGTTTTGTAAAGGGAAGAAACCACTGGTATGGCTTAGCCCTAGGCAAAAGCTCGTGTTGACATGTGAGTGAAAGTAAAGGCATAGCAGCCAAACAAATAATAATCTTACTTACCTTTCAAACTTGAAGTAACTACTGCATTCACAGAGAGTTATGAGAAACCAGTGTCTTGAAGTTGTTTGCAATTGAATGCACATGCAAATCAGCCAATGAAAAAAGATTCTTTTTTGGTTTTCTAAAGCAAAAAACTAAATGCATACAGCCAATATTAAGGAAAACCAGTGTTTTCAACTTGATTGTAATTGAAAACACATGTGTAGCTTTGAAAGAAAAAGGAATCTTACTTTGATAACAAAAGTGAGGAACCAACAGATTTTGCATAGTAAAAGCAGTCTTTTGATAATCATTGTAACTGAAAACAAGGGTATAGCTGCCAATGTAATGAGTATATTGCTTAGTTTTGAAACCTGAAGAAGCCAGGGTTTTGGCATAGTATTAGGTAAAACCACTGTTTTTACACTGATAATGAGTGAAAGCAAGGGCATAGAAGCCAAACAAGTATCTTTCTATATTTTCAGCATTGAATTAACTGCTGCATTCACAGCTTGTTATGGGAAACCATTGTTTTGAAGATGAATTTAAGTGAAAACACAGGCAGGGCAGCAAATAAAACACAAATCTTATTAAGTTTTGTAAAGTGAAGAAACCACTGCTTTAGCTTAGCCTTAGGCAAAACCTGTGTGTTGTCTTGTGAGTGAAAACAAGGGCTTAGCAGTCAAAAAACAAGAATCTTACTTACATTTCAAACTTGAAGTAACTATTGCAATCACAGAGAGTTAGATGAAACCAGTGTCTTGAAGTTGCTTGTAACTGAATACACATGCAAATCAGCCATTGAAATATGTTAACTTTTTTGGTTTTCTAAACAAGGAACTCAATGCATTCAGCCAATATTAGGGAAAAGCCGTGTTTTCAAGTTGATTGTAATTGAAAACACATGTACAGCATTGTAAGAGACAAGAATCTTACTTAGATTTCAAAAGTGAGGAAACGGCAGTTTTGCAGAGTAAAAGCAGGGATGGACATTCATTGTAAGTGAGAACAAGTGCATAGCTGAAAATGTAATGAGTATATTGTTTAGCTTTGAAAACTGAAGAAACGAGTGTTTTGGCATAGTATTCAGAAAAGCAGAGTTTTTACATTGATAATGAGTGACAGCAAGCGCATAGCAGTCAAACAAACAAGAATCTTACTTATCATTCAAACTAATGTAACTACAGCATTACCACAGAGAAAGGTGAAACCAGTGTCTTGAAGTTGTTTGTAAATGAATATTAATGAAATCAGCCTATATAACAAGTTTCTTTTTTGGTTTTCTGAAACAAAGAACTCAATCCATTCAGCCAAAGCTGGGGAAAAGCAAAGTTTTCAAGTTGATTGTAATTGAAAACTCATGCTTTGCAGTGTAAGAAACAAGAATCTTATTTAGTTTTCAGAAGTGGGGAATCTGCAGCTTTGGCAGAGAAAAAGGAGTGTTTGGTTATTCATTGTAAGTGAAAAAAATTGTACAGTTACCAAAGTAATGAGCATATTGCTTAATTTTGGAAACTGAAGAAACCAGTGTTTTGGCATATTATTAGGTAAAAGCAGACTTATTACATTGATAATGAGTGAAAGCAAACGCATTGCAGCCAAACAAACAAGTAAATTACTTAACTTTCACAGTTGAATTAACGGCTGCATTTGCAGCCTGTTAGGGGAAACCAGGGTTTTGAAAACCAATTTAAGTGAAAACAGAGGCATAGCAGCAAATAAAAAACAAATCTTATTTAGTTTTGTAAAGTGTAGAAACCACTAATTGGCTTAGGCTTTTTCAAAACTGTGTGTTGACATGTGAGTGAAAGCAATGGCATAGCAACCAAAAAAAACAAGAATCTTGTTTCCCTTTCAATCTTGAAGTAACTACTGCATTCAAAGAGAGTTAGGTAAAACCAGTATCTTGAAATTATTTTTAAATGAATACACATGAAAATCAGCTAATGAAACAAGTTTCTTTTTGGTTTTCTATGGCAAAGAACTCTGAATTCAGTCGTCTTTAGGGAAAAGCAGTGTTTTCAAGTTAAATGTAATTGAAAAATACATGTATAGCATTGTAAGAAACAAGAAACTTACTTATATTCTAAAGTGAGGAACAAGCAACTTTTGCATAGTAAAAGCAGTGTTTTGCATTCAGTGTAATTGAAAACAAGTGCATATTTGCCAATGTAATGATTATATTGCTTAGTTTTGAAAACAGAAGAAACCAGGTTTTTTTCATAATATTAGGTAAAAGGAGAGTTTTTATATTGATAATGAGTGAAAGCAAGTGCTTAGCAGCCAAACACTCAAGTACATTACATAACTTTCAAACTTGAATTAACTCCTGCATTCAAAGCCTTTTAGAGGTAATCAGTGTTTGGAAGTTGAATTTAAGTGAAAACACAGGCATAGCATCAAATAGAAGACAAATCTTATTTAGTTTTGTAAAGTGAAGTAACCACTGCATTGCCTTATCTTAGTGTAAAACTCTGTGTTGACATGTGAGTGAAGCAAGGGCAAATCAGCCAAACAAACAAGAATCGTACTTACCTTTCAAAATTGAAGTAACTGCTGCATTCACAGAGGATTAGGTGACACCAGTGTCTTGAAATTGATTGTAAATAAATACACATGCAAATCAGCTAATGAAACAAGCTTCTTTTTTGGTTTTATAATGCAAAGAAGTCAATGCCTTCAGCCAAACTTAGGGAAAACCAGTGTTTTCAAGTTGATTGTAATTGAAAACACATGTATAGCATTGTAAGACACAAGAATCTTACTTATATTTTGAAAGTGAGGATGTAGCATCTTTGGCATAGTAAAAGCATAGTTTGGATATTCATTGTAAGTGACAACAATTGCATAGCTGCCAAAGTAATCAATATATTGCTTAGTTTTGAAAACTGAAGAAACCTGTGTATTGCCATAGTATTAGATAAAAGCAATTTTTTATACTGATAATGAGTGAAAGCAAGCGCATAAAGCAAAACAAACAAGTGTCTTACTTAACATTCAAAATGGAATTAACTGCTACATTCACAGTCTGTTAGGGAAACCCGTTTTTTGAACAGGAATTTCAGAGAAAACACAGGCATAGCAGCAAATAAAAGACATATCTTATATACATCGTTAAATGAAAAATCCACTGCATTTGCTTAGCCTAAGGTAAAAGCTGTGTGTTGACATGTGAGTGAAAGAAAGGGAATAGCAGCCAAACGGAGAAGAATTTTACTTACCTTTCAAAGTTGAAGTAACTACTGCATTCACAGAGAGATGGGTGAAACCAGTGTCTTCAAGTTGATTGTAAATGAATACATATGCAAATCAGCCAATGAATCAAGTTTCTTTTTTGGTTCTCTAAAGCAAATAACTCAATGCATTCAGCCAACGTTAGGGAAAAGCAGTGTTTCAAAGTTGATTGTAATTGAAAACACGGGTATAGTATTGTAAGAAACAAAAATCTTACTTAGATTTCCAAAGTGAGGGACGGGTAGCTTTGTCATAGTAAAAGCAGTGTTTTGACATTCATTGTAAATGAGAACAAGTGCACAGCTGCCAATGAAATGAGTATATTGCTTAGTTTTGAAAACTGAAGAAACAATTGTTTTGGCATAGTATTAGGTAAAAGCACTGTTTTTACATTGATAATGACTGAAAGCAAGCACATAGCAGGCAAAAAACCAGTATCTTACTTACTTTTCATAGTTGAATTAACTGCTGCACTCACAGCATGTTATGGGAAAATAAGGTTTTGAAAATGAATTTAAGTGAAAACACAGGCATAGCTGTAAATAAATGACAAATCTTAACCAATTTTGTAGGTCCAGAAACCCCTGCATTGGCATAGCCTTAGGTAAAAGCTGAGTGTTGACATGAGAGTGAATGCAAGGACATAGCAGCCAAGTGAACAAGAATCTTACTTACATTTCAAACTTGAAGAAACTTCAGCATTCACAGAGAGAGTGGTTATACCAGTGTCTTGAAGTTTTTTGCAAATGAATACAGATGCAAATCAGCCAATGAAACAAGTTTCCTTTTTTTTTCTA
Source organism: Cabassous unicinctus (assembly GCA_029593785.1). Lineage (NCBI taxonomy): Eukaryota > Metazoa > Chordata > Mammalia > Cingulata > Chlamyphoridae > Cabassous > Cabassous unicinctus. The sequence goes on along the minus strand of JAQZBX010007846.1, from coordinate 36,477 downwards.
AAGCAAGGAACTCAAAGCATTCAGCCAACGTTAGGAAAAAGCAGTGTTTTCAAGTTGATTGTAATTGAAAACACATGCATAACATTGTAAGAAACCAGAATCTTACTTAGATTTCAAAATTGAGGAATCGGCACTTTGGCATACTAAGAGTCGTGTTTTGACATTCATTGAAAGTGAAAACAAGTGCACAGCTGCCAATGTAATGAATATATTGCTAAGTTTTGAAAACTGGAGAAATCGGTGTTTTGACATAGTATTAGGTAAAAGCAGTGTTTTTACATTGATAATGAGTTAAAGCAAGCATTAGCAGCCAAAAAAAAAACAAGTATTTTACTAAACTTTCAAAGGTGAATTAACTGCTGCATTCACAGCATGTTACAGGAAACCAGAGTTTTCAAGATGAATTTAAGTGAAAACACAGGCATAGCAGCAAATTAAAGACAAAACTTATTTTGTTTTTTAAAGTGAAGAAACCAATGCATTGTCTTAGATTTAGGTAATGCGGTGTGTTGACATGCGAGTGAAAGCAAGGGCATAGCAGCCAAAAAACAAGAATCTTACTTGCCTTTCAAACTTCAAGTAACTACTGCATTCACAGAGATTTATGTGAAACAAGTGTATTGAATTGTTTGTAAATGAATACACATGCAAATCAGCCAATGAATTAAGTTTTTTCTTGGATTTCTAAAGCAAAGTATTCAATGCATTCAGCCAACGCTAGGGAAAAGCAGTGTTTTCAAGTTGATTGTAATTGAAAACACAAGTATAGCATTTTAAGAAACAAAAATCTTTCTTAGATTTCCAAAATAAGGAAACGACAGCTTTTGCATAGTAAAATCAGTGTTTTGACATTCATTGTTTGTGAAAACAAGTGCCTAGCTGCCAATGTAATGATTATATTGCTTAGTTTTGAAAACTGAAGAAACCACTGTTTTGTCATAGTATTAGGTAAAAGCAGTGTTTTTACATTGATAGTGAAAGCAAATGCATTGACCCAAACAAATATGTATCTTACTTAAATTTCAAAGTTGAATTAACTGCTGCATTCACAGTGTGTAAGGGGAAACCAGTGATCTGAAGATAAATTTAAGTGAAAACACAAGCAAAGCAACAAATAAAAGACAAAACATGTTCAGTTTTGTAAAGTGAAGAAACCACTGCATTGACTTAGCCTAAGGTAAAAGCTGTGTGTTGACATGAGAGTGAATGCAATGGCATAGCAACCAAACAAACAAGAATCTTACTTACATTTCAACCTTGAAGTAACTTCTGCATTCACAGAGAATTAGGTGAAACCTGATTCTTGAAGTTGATTGTAAATTAATACATATGCATAATAGCCAATTAAACAAGTTTCTTTTTTGGTTTTCTAAAGCAAATAACTGAATTCATTCAGCCAACGTTTTGGAAAAGCAGTGTTTTCAAGTTGATTGTAATTGAAAACACATGTATAGCATTGTAAGAAACAAGAATCTTTCTTAGATTTCCAAAGTGAGGAAACGGCAGCTTTTGCATAGTAAAATCAGTGTTTTGACATTTATTGTTTGTGAAAACAAGTGCCTAGCTGCCAATGTAATGATAATATTGCTTAGCTTTGAAAACTGAAGTAACCACTGTTTTGTCATAGTATTAGGTAAAAGCAGTGTTTTTGCATTGAGAGAGAAAGCCAGTGCATTGAGCCAAACAAACATGTATCTTACTTAAATTTCAAAGTTGAGTTAACTGCTGCATTCACAGCATGTAAGGGGAAACCAGTGTTCTGAAGATAAATTTAAGTGAAAACACAAGGAAAGCAACAAATAAAAGACAAAACATGTTTAGTTTTGTAAAGTGAAGAAACCACTGCATTCACTTAGCCTAAAGTAAAAGCTGTGTGTTGACATGTGAGTGAATGCAATGGAATAGCAGCCAAACAAACAAGAATCTTACTTACCTTTCAACTTTGAAGTAACTTCTGCTTTAACAGAGAATTTGGTGAAACCCGTTCCTTGAAGTTGATTGTAAATGAATACATATGCAAAATAGCCAATGAAACAAGTTTATTTTTTGGTTTTCTAAAGCAAAGAACTGAATTCATTCAGCCAACGTTTTGGAAAAGCAGTGTTTTCAAGTTGATTGTAATTGAAAACACATGTATAGTATTGTAAGAAACAAGAATCTATCTTAGATTTCCAAAGTGAGGAACTGGCAGCTTTTGCATAATAAAAGCACTGTTTTGACATTCATTGAAAGTGAAAACAAGTGCATAGCTGCAAATGTAATGAGTATATTGCTTTGTTATGAAAACTGGAGTAACCATTCATTTTTTTGTCATAATATTAGGTAAAAGCAGTGTTTTTACATTGATAGTGAGTGAAAACAAGTGAATTCAGCGAAACAAACAAGTATCTTACTTAAATTTCAAAGTTGAATTACCTGCTGCATTAACAGCCTGTTAGGGGAAACCAGTGTTTTGAAGATAATTTAAGTGAAAACACAAGCAAAGCAGCAAATAAAAGACAAATATTATTTAATTTTGTAAAGTGAAGGAACCACTGCATTGGTTTAGCCTTAGGTAAATACTGTGTGTTGACATGTGAGTGAAACCAAGGGCAAAGCAGCCAAACAAACAAGAATCTTACTTACCTCTCAAACTGGAAGTAACTACTGCATTCACAAAAAGTTAGGGGAAACCAGTGTCTTGAAGTTGTTTTTAAATGTGTACACATGCAAATCAGAGAATGAAAGAAGTTTCTTTTTTGGTTTTCTAAAGCAAAGAACTCAATGAATTCAGCCAATGTTAGGGAAAATAAGTGTTTTCAATTTGTTTGTAATTGAAAATCCATGCTTTGCAGTGTAAGAGAGAAGAATCTTAATTAGGGTTCAAAATGAGGAACTGGAAGATTTTGCAGAGAAAAAGGAGTGATTCATCATTCGTTGTAAGTGAAAAAATGTGATAGCTGCCAATGTAAGGTGTATATTGCTTAGATTTGAAAACTGAAGGAACCAATGCTTTGGCATACCATTAGTTAAAAGCAGTGTTTTTACACTGATAATGAGTGAAAGCAAGAGCATACCAGCCAAACAAGCATCCTACCTAAATTTCAAATTTGAATTAACAGCTGGATTGACAGCCTGTTACGGTCAACCAGGATTTTGTAGATGAATTTAAGTGAAAACACAGGCATAGCAGCAAATTAAAGACAAATCTTATTTAGTTTTGTAAAGTTTTGAAACTACTTCCTTGGCTTAGCCTTAGGAAAAATCCATTTGTTGACATGTGAGTGAAAGCAAGAGCATAGCAGCCAAACAAACAAGAATATTACTTATCTCTAAAACTTGAAATAACTACTGCAATCACAGAGAGATTGGTGAAACCAGTGTATTGAAGTTGTTTGTAAATGTATACACATTCAAAGCAGCCAATGAAACAAGTTTCTTTTTTGGTTTTCTAAAGCAAAGAACTCAATGCATTCAGGCAATGGTAAGGAAAAGCAGTGTTTTCAAGTTGATTTTAATTGAAAATACATGTATAGCATTGTAAGAAACAAGAATCTTACTTAGTTTCTAAAGTGAGGAACTGACAGATTAGGCATAGAAAAAGCAAAGTTTTGACCATCATTGTAAGTGAAAACAATTGCATAGCTGCAAGTGTAAAGAGTATATATTGCTTAGTTTTGAAAATTGAAGAAACCAGTGTTTTGGCATAGATTTAGGAAAAAGCAGTTGTTTCTCATTGACAGTGAGTGAAAGCAAATGCATAGCAGCCATACAAACAAGTATCTTACTAAACTTTCAAAGTTGAATTAACGGCTGCATTCACAGCCAGTTACGGGAAACCAGTTTTTGAAGATGAATTTAATAGAAAACACAGACATAGCAGCAAATAAAAGACAAATCTTATTTAGTTTTGTAAAGAAAAGAAACCACTGCATTGGATTAGCCTTAGGCAAAAGCTGTGTGTTGACATGTGAGTGAAGGCAAGTGCATAACAGCAAACAAAAAAGAATCTTACTTACCTTTCAAACTTGAAGAAACTAGTGCAATCACAGAGAGATTGGTGAAAACAGAGTCTTGAAGTTGTTTGTAAATGTATACACATGCAAATCAGGCAATGAAACAAGTTTCTTTTTTGGTTTTCTAAAGCAAAGAACTCAATACATTCAGTCAACGTTAGGGAAAAGCAGTGTTTCCAAGTTGACTGTAATTGAAAACACATGTACAGCATTGTTGGCAACAAGAATCCTACATAGATTTCCAAAAAGAGGAACTGGCAGATTTGGCATAGTAAAAGCACTGTTTTGCCTTTCAGTTTAAGTGAAAACAAGTACATAGCAGCCAATGTAATGAGCATATTGCTTACTTTGAAAATTGAAGAAACCAGTGCTTCGACCCAATATTCGGTAAAAGCATTGTTTTTACATTGAAATGACAGAAAGCAAGCGTATAGCAGCCAAAAAAACAAGTTTCTTCCTTAACTTTCAAACTTAAATTAAATGCTGCATTTACAACCTGTTATGTGAAACCAGTGTTTTTAAGATGAATTTAAGTGTAAACACAGACATAGCAGCAAATAAAAAACAAACCTTATTTAGTTTTGTAAAGTGAAGAATCGACTGCATTGGCTTTGCCTTAGGCAAAAGCTGTGTGTTGACCTGTCAGTAAAAGCAAGACATAGCAGCCAAAGAATTAAGAATCTTACTTAATTTTCAAACTTGAAATATCTACTGCATTCACAGAGAGTTCAGTGAAACTTGTGTTGAAGTTGATAGTAAATGAATACACATGCAAATCAGCAAATGAAACAAGTTTCTTTTATGGTTTTCTAAAGCATAGAACTCAATGCATTCAGCCAACGTTAGAGAAAAGCAGTGTTTTCAAGTTCATTGTAATTGAAGTCACATGTATAGCATTGCAAGAAACAAGAAACTTAGATTTCCAAAGTGAGGAACTGGCAGCTTTGGCATAGTAAAAGAAGTGTTTTGTCATTCATTGTTAGTGAAAACAAGTGCATAGCTGTCAAGTTCAGGAGTATATTGTTTAGTTTGGAAAACTAAAGAACCCAGTGTTTATGCATAGTATTAGGTAAAAGCAGTTTTTCTACATTGATAATGAGATAAAAGCAAGTGCATACTAGTCCAAAAACAAGTATCTTATTTAACTTTCAAAGTTGAACTTACTGCTGCACTCACAGCCTGTTATGGGAAACCAGGGTTTTGAAGATGAATTTAAGTGAAAACACAGGCATAGCAGCAAATAAAAGACAAAGCATATTTAGTTTTGCAAAGTGAAGAAATCACTGCATTGTATTAGCCTAAGGCAAAGCAGTCTGTTGACATGTGAGTGAATGTAAGGCCATAGAATCCAAACAAACAAGAATTTTACTTACCTTTCAAGCTTGAAGTAACTACTGTATTCCCTGAGAGTTCAGTGAAACCATTTTTTTAAGTTGTTTTTAAATGAATACACTTTCAAATCATCCAATGAAACAAGTTTCTTTTTTGGTTTTCTAAATCAAAGAACTCCATGCATTCAGCCAACATTAGGGAAAAGCAGTATTTTCAAGTTTTTGTAATTGAAAACACATGTATATCATTGTAAGGAACTAGAATATTACTTAGATTTTGAAAGTGAAGAACGGGCAGCTTTGGCAAAGTAAAAGCAGTGAAAACAAGTGCATACCTGGCAATTTAATGAATATATTGCTTAGATATGAAAACTGAAGAAACCAGTGTTTTGGCATAGTATTAGGTAAAAGCACACTTTTTTCATTGATAATGTGTGAAAGCAAGAACAAAGCAGCCAAACAACAACTATATTACTTAGCTTTCAAAGTTGAATTAACTGCTGCATTCACAGCCTGTTACAGGAAACCACTGTAGTGAAGATGAATTACAGGGGAAACACAAGCATAGCAGCAAATAAAAGACAAATTGTATTTAGTTTTGTAAAGTGAAGACACTTCTGTATTGGCTTAGCCTCACGTAAAATCTATGTATTGACCGTTGAGTGAAAGCAAGGGCATAGAATCCAACAAACAAGAATTTTCATTGCCTTTCAAACTTGAAGTAACTCCTTCATTCACAGAGAGATAGGTGAAAACAGTTTCTAAACGATGTTTGTAATTGAATACACATGAAAATCAGGCAAAAAACAACTTTCTTTTTTGGATTTCAAAAGCAAAGATCTCAATACATTCAGCCAACATTAGGGAAAAGCAGTGTTTTCAAGTTTATTGGAATTGAAAATACTTGTATAGCATTGTAAGAAACAAGAATCTAAATTAGATTTTGAAAGTGAGGAGCCGGCAGCTTTGGCATATTAAAAGAAGTGTTTTGACACTCATTGTAAGTGAAAAGAAGTGCATAGTTTCCAATGTAATGAGTATATTGCTTAGTTTTGGAAACTGAAGAAACCAGCGTTTTTGCATAGTATTAGGTAAAAGCAGGGTTTTTACATTGATAATGAGTGAAAGCAAATGCATAGCAACAAAACAAGTATCTTACATAACTTTCAAAGTTGAATTAACTGCTGCATTCACAGACTGATATGGGAATCAGTGTTTTGAAGATGAATTTAAGGGAAAACACAGGCATAGTAGCAAATAAAAGACGAATATTATTTAATTTTGTAAAGTGTAGAAACCACTGCATTTGCTTAGCCTTAGGTAAAATCTCTGTGTTGACATGTGAGTGAAAGCAAGGGCATAGCAGCCAAAGAACCAAGAATCTTACTTACCTTTCAAACTTGAAGTAACTACTGTGTTCACAGAGAGTTAGGTGAAACCAGTGTCTTGATGTTGTTTTAAAATGAATACACATGCAAATCACACAATGAAACAAGTTTCTTTTTTGATTTTCTAAGGCAAAGAACTCAATGCATTCAGCAAAAATTAGGGAAAAGCATTGTTTTCAAGTTGATATTAATTGAAATCATATGTATAGCATTGTAAGAAACAAGTATATTACATAGATTTCGAAAGTGAGGAACCAGCAGCTTTGGCATAGTAAAAGCAGTGTTTTGACATTCATTGTAAGTGAAAACAAGTGCAGAGCTGCCAATGTAATGAGTATATTGCTTAGTTTTGAAAACTGAAGAAACCAGTGTTTTGGCATAGAATTAGGTAAAAGCACTGTTTTTACATTGATAATGGGCGAAAGCAAACACATAGCAGCCGAACAAAAAAGTATCTTACTTAACTTTCGAAGCTGAATTAACTGTTGCATTTACAGCCTGTTATGGGAAACCACTGTTGTGAAGATGAATTTCAGTGAAAACACAGAAATAGCAGCAAATAAAGGACAAATCATATTTAGTATTGTAAAGTGAAGAAACTACTGCATTTGCTTAGCCTTTGGTAAAATCTGTGTGTTGACATGGGAGGAAAGCAAGGGCATAGCAGCCAAAGAAACAAGAATCTTACTTCCCTTTCAAACTTGAAGTAACTACTGCATTCACAGAGAGTTAGGTGAAACCAGTGACTTGACATTGTTTGTAAATAAATGCACATGCAATAACCCAATGAATCAAGATTCTTTTTTGGATTTCTAAAGCAAATACTTAATGCATTCAGGCAATGTTAAGAAAAAGCAGTGTTTTCAAGTTGATTGTAATTGAAAACACATGGATAGCTTTGAAAGAAACATGAATCTTAGATTATCAATGTGAGGAACCGGCAGCTTTTGCCTAGTAAAAGCAGTCTTTTGAAATTCATTTTAACTGAAAACAAGACCATAGCTGCCAAAGTAACGAGTATATTACTTAGTTTTGAAAACTGAAGTAACCAGTGTTTTGGCTTAGTATAAGTAAAAGCACGGCTTTTACATTGATAATGAGTGAGAGCAAGCATACAGCAGCCAAAAAAGATGTATCTTACTTAACTTTCAAAGTTGAATTAAATGCTGCATTCACACCCTGTTGCAGGAAACCAATGTTTTGAAAAAATATTTAAGTGAAAACACAGGCTTGGCAGCAAATAAAAGACAAATCATATTTAGTTTTGTAAAGTGAAGAAACTACTGCTTAGGATTAGCCTCATGTAAAATGGTGTGTTGACATGTGAGTGAAAGCAAGGGCATAGCAGCCAAAGAAACAAGAATCTTACTTACATTTCAAACTTGAAGTAAATCATGCATTCACAGAGAGATAGGTGAAACCAGTGTCTTGAAGTGGTTTGTAAAAGAATACACATGCAAATAAGCTAATGAAACAAGTTTCTTTTTGGTTTTCTAAAGCAAAGAACTCAATGCATTCAGCCAAACTTAGGGAAAAGCAGTGTTTTCAAGTTGATTGTAATTGAAAACACATGTATAGCATTGTAAGTAACAAGAAACATACTTAGGTTTCCAAAGTGAGGAACCAGGAGCTTTTGCAGAATAAAAGCAGTGGTTGAGCATTCATTGTAAGTGAGAACACGAGATTTATTGCCAATGTAATGAGTACATTGCTTTGTTTCGAAAACTGAAGAAACCAGTGTTTTGGCATAGTATTAGGTAAAAGCAGTGTTTTTAAATTGATAATGAGTGAAAGCAAGCACAAGCACGCAAACAACAATTATCTTACTTAACTTTCAAATTTGAATTAATTGCAGCATTCACGGCCTGTTATGGGAAACCACTGTAGTGAAAATGAATTTCAGACAATAGACAGGCATAGCAACAAATAAAAGACAAATCTTATTTAGTTTTTTAAAGTGAAAAAATTACTGCATAGGCTCAGCCTCAGGTAAACACAATGTGTTTACATGTGAGTGAAAGCAGGTGCCTAGCAGCCAAACAAACAAGAATCTTACTTACCTTTCAAGCTTGAAGTAACTACAGCATTCAAAGAGAGTTAGGTGAAACAAGTGTCTTAAAGTTGTTTGTAAATATATACACATGCAAATCAGCTAAAGAAACAAGTTTCTTTTTGGTTATCTAAAGCAAACAACTCAGTGCATTCAGCCAACATTAGGGAAAAGAAGTATTTTCAAGTTGATTGAAATTGAAAACATACGTATAACATTGTAAGAAACCAGAATCTTACTTATTTCGAAAGTGAGGAACCAGCAGCTTTGGAACAGCAAAAACATTGTTTAGACATTCATTGTAAGTGAAAACATGTGCATAGCAGGCAATGTAATGAATATATTGCTTAGTTTTGAAAACAAAAAAACAATTGCTTTGGCATAGTATTAGGAAAAAGCACTGTTTTTCATTGATAATGGGTGAAATCAAGCACATAGCAGCCAAACAAACAAGTATATTACTTATCTTTCAAAGTTGAGTTAGCTGCTGCATTCAGTGCCTGTTACAGGAAACCAGTGTTTGAAGATGAATTTTAAGGAAATCACAGGCATAGCAGAAAGTAAAAGACAATCTTATTTAGTTTTGTAAAGTGAAGAAACCAATGCATTGCTATAACCTTACGCAAAACCTGTGTGTTGATATGTGAGTGAATGTAAGGGCATAACAGCCATAAAAACAAGAATCTTACTTATTTTCAAACTTTAATTATCTACTGCATTCACAGAGAGTTAGGTGAAATCAGTGTCTTGAAGTAGTTTGTAAATGAATACACATGCAAATCAGCCAATGAAACAAGTTAACTTTTTGGTTTTCAAATGAAAAGAACTCTATGCATTCAGCCAACGTTAGGGAAAAGCAGTGTTTTCAAGTTGATTGTAATTGTAAACACATGTATAGCATTATAAGAAACTAGAAACTTTCTTAGATTTCCAAAGTTAGGCACCGGCAGGTTTGGCATAGTAAAAGCAGTGTTTTGACATTCATTTAATTGAGAACAAGGGCATAGCTGTCAAGGTAATTATTATACTGCTTAGTTTTGAAAACTGAAAAATAAGTGTTTTGGCTTAGTATTAGTAAAAGCACGGTTTTTACATTGATAATGATTGAAAGGAAGTGCATTGCAGGCAAAAAAAGAAGTATTTTATTTAAATTTCAAAGTTGAATTAACTGTTGCATTCAAAACCTGTTAGGGGAAACCAGTGTTTTGAAGATGAATTTAAGTGAAAACACAGGCATACCAGGAAATAAAAGACAAATCTTATTTAGTTTGGTAAAGTGAGGAAACCACTGCATTGGCGTAGCCTAAGGCAAAGTCTGTGTGTTGACATGTGAGTGAAAGTAAGGGCATAGCAGCCAAACAAACAAGAATCTTATTTACCTTTCAAACTTGAAGTACCTTCTGCATTTACAGAGAGTTAGGTGAAACCAGTGTCTTGAAGTTGTTTGCAAATGAATGCACATCGAATTCAGCCAAGGAAACAAGTTTCTTTTTTGGTTTTCTAAAGTAAAGAGCTCAATGCATTCAGCCAAAGTTAGGGAAAAGAGTTTTTTCAAGTTGATTGTAATTGAAAACACAGGAATTGCATTGTAAGAAACAAGAATTTTATTTAGGATTCAAAAGAGAGGAAACAGCAGCTTTGGCATTGTAAAAGCATTATTTTGATATTCAGTGTAAGTGAAAACAAGTCCATAGTTGCCAATGGAAGGAGTATATTGCTTAGTTTTGAAAACTTTAAGAAACCAGGGTTTTGGCATAATATCAGGTAAAAGCAGTGTTTTTACATTGATATTGAGTGAAAGGAAGTGCATAGCAGCGAAAAAACCAGTATTATACTTAACATTCAAAGGGAGTTAACTGCTGCATTCACAGCATCTTACAGGAAACCAGGGTTTTGAAGATGATTTTAAGTGAAAACACAGGCATAGCTGCAAATAAAAGACAAAATTTATTTAGTTTTATAAACTGAAGACACCACTGCAATGGCTTAGGCTTAGGTAAAAGCTGTGTGTGACCTGTGAGTGAAAGCAAGGGTATAGCAGCCAAACTATCAAGAATCTTACTTACCTTTCAAACTTGAAGAAACTACTGTATTCACGGAGAGTTTGGTGAAACCAGTGCCTTGAATTTGATTGTAAATGAATACCCATGCAAATCAGCCAATGAAACATGTTTCTTTTTTGGTTTTCTAAAGGAAAGAACTCAATGCATTCAGGCAAGATTAGGGAAAAGCCATGTATTCAAGTAGATTGCATATGAATACACATGTATAGTATTGTAAGAAACAAGAATCTTTATTAGATTACCAAATTGAGGAACCGGCAGGTTTGGCAAAGTAAAAGCTGGGTTTTGACATTCATTGCAAGTGAGAACAAGTTAAAAGCTGCCAATGTAATCAGTATATTTCTTAGTTTTGAAAAATGAAGAGACCAGTGTTTTGCCATACTATTAGGTAAAAGCAGTGTTTTTAAATTGATACTGAGTGAAAGCAAGCACATAGCAGCCAAACAAACAAGTATCTTACTAACTTTCAAAGGTGAATAAATTGCACAATCACAGTCTGTTATGTAAACCAGTGTTTTAAAGATGAATTTAAGTGAAACAAAGGCATAGCAGCAAGTAAAAGACAAATCTTATTTAGCTTGTAAAGTGAGGAAACCACTGCATTAAATTAGCCTTAGGTAAAAGATGTGTGTTGACATGTAAGTGAAATCAGGGACATAGCAGCAAACAAAGAAGAATTTTACATACATTTCAAACTTTAAATAACTCCTGCATTCACAGAGAGATAGGTGAAACCAGTGTCATGAGGTTGTTTGTAAATGAATACACATGCAAATCAGCCAATGAAACAAGTTTCTTTTTTGGTTTTCTAAAGCCAAGAACTCAATGCATTCAGCCAACGTTAGGGAAAAGTAGTGTTTTCAAGTTGATTGTAATTGAAAAAAGCTGTTTAGCATTGTAAGAAAAAAAGAATCTTACTTAGATTTAGAAAGTGAGGAACCGGCATCTTTGACCTAGTAAAAGCAGTGTTTTGACATTCATTGTAAATGAAAAAAAGTGCATAGCTGCCAATGTAATGAGGATATTGCTTAGTTTTGAAAATGGAAGAAACAAGTGTTTTGAAATAGTATTATACAAAAGCAGTGTTTTTTCAGTGATAATGATTGAAAGCAAGTGCATACAAGCCAATGAAACAAGTATCTAACTTAACTTTCAAAGTTGAATTAACTGCTGAATTTACAGCCTGTTACAGGAAACCAGTGTTTTGAAGATGAATTTAAGTGAAAACAGAGGCATAAGCAGCAAATAAAAGCAAATCTTTTTGCTTTGTAAAGTGAAGAAACCACTGCATTGACATAGTCTTAGGTAAAAGCTGTGTGTGGACATGTGAGTGAAAGCAAGAGCAAAGCAGCCAAACAAACTAGAATCTTCCTTACCTTTCTAACCTGAAGTAACTACTGCATTCGCAGACAAATATCTGAAAACAGTGTCTTGAAGTTGTTTGTAAATAAATACACTTGAAAATCACCAATTGAAACAAGTTTCTTTTTTGGTTTTCTTAAGCAAAGAACTCAATGCCTTTTGCCAACGTTAGGGAAAAGCAGTGTTTTCAAGTTGATTGTATTTGAAAACACATATATAGCATTGTAAGAAACAAGAATCTTACTTAGATTTCCAAGTTGATGAACTGGAAGCTTCGGCATAGTAAAGCCGTGTTTTGAAATTCATTGAGAATGAAAACAAGTGCAAAGCTGCGAAAGTAATGACTGTATTGCTTACTTTTGAAAACTGGAGAAACCAGTGTTTTGGCATAGAATTAGTTAAAAGAAGTGTTTTACATTGACAATGAGTGAAAGCAAGCCCAAAGCAGCCAAATAAACAGGACCTTACTTAGCTTTTGGAGATGAATTAACTGCTGCATTCAGAGATTCTAAGTGTAAACCAGTGATTTGAAGATGAATTTAAGCGAAAACACAGGCATAGCAGCAAATAAAAACAAATATTATTTAGTTTTGTAAAATGAAGAAGCCACCACATTGGCTTTGTCTTAGATAAAAGCTGTATGTGTTGACATGTGAGTGAAGGTATGGATACAGCAGCCAAATAAACAAGAATCTTACTTACCTTTCAAACTTGAAGTAACTACTGCATTCAGAGAGGGTTAGGTCAAATCAGTGTCTTCAATTTGTTTTTAAATGAATATACATGCCAATCAGCCAATGAAAATAGGTTATTTTAGGGTTTTCTAAAGCAAGTAACTCTATTCATTCAGCCAATGTTAAGGAAAAGCAGGGTGTTCAAGTTGATTGTAATTGAAAACACATGTGTAGCACTCTAAGAAACAAAATTCTTACTTAAATTTCCAAAGTGAGGAACAGACAGATTTGGCATAGTAAAAGCAGTGTTTTGACATTCATTGTAAGTGAAAGCAAGTGCATAGCTGCCAATGTAATGAGTATATTTCTTAGTATTGAAAACTGAAGAAACCTGTGTTTTGGCATAGCATTAGGCAAAAGCAGTGTTTTTACGTTGATAATGAGTGAAAGCAATTGCATGGAATCCAAACAAACAAATTTCTTTCTGAACTTTCAAAGTTGAATTAATTGCTGCATTCACAGCCTGTTATGGGAAAACAGTGTTTTGAAGATGAATTTAAGTTCAAACACAGGCATAGCAGCAAATAAAAGACAAATCTTATTTAGTTTTGTAAAGTAAGAAATCCCTGCATTGGGTAGCCTTCGGTTTTAGCTTTGTATTGACATGTGAGTGAAAGCAAGGGCATAGCAGTCAAACAAACAAGAATCTTACTTACCTTTCAAATTTGAATAAGCTACTGCATTCACAGAGAGATAGGTGAAACCAGTGTCTTGAAGTTGTTTGTAAATGAATACACATGGAAATCATACAATGAAACAAGTTTCTTTTCTGGTTTTCAAAAGGAAAGAACTAAATGCATTCAGCCAAATTTAGTGAATAGCAGTGTTTTCAAGTTGATTCTATTTGAAAAAACATGTTTTCAACACATGTAAGAAACAAGAATCTTATTGAGATTTCCAAAGTGTGAAACAGGGAGCTTTGCATAGTTAAAGCAGTGTTTTGCCATTCATTATAAGTGAAAACAAGTGCATAGCTGCCAATGTAATGAGTATATTGCTTAGTTTTGAAAACTGAAGAAACCAGTGATTTGTCATAGTATTAGGTAGAAGCAGTGTTTTCACATTAATAATGAGTGAAAGGAAATCATAGAAGTAAAACAAATAAGTATCTTACTTAACTTTCAAAGTTGAATTTACTCCTGCATTCACAGCCTGTTATGGAAACCGGTGTTTTGAAGATGTATTTCAGTGAAAACACAGGAAAAGCTGCAATTAAAAGACAAAACTTATTTAGATTTTTAAGTGAAGAAACCACTGCATTGGCTTAGCCTTAGTTAAAACCTGTGTGTTGACATGTGAGTGAAAGCAAGGGCATAGCAGCCAAACAAACAAGAATCTTTCTTACCTTTCAAACTTTAAGGAACTCCTGCATTCACAGAGAGACAGGTGAAACCAGTGGCTTGAATTTGTTTGTAAATGAATAAACATGCAAATCAGGCAATGAAACAAGTTTCTTTTATGGTTTTCTAAAGCAAAGAACTGAATGCATTCAGACAATGTTAGGGAAAAGCAGTGTTTTAAAGATGAATGTAATTGAAAACATATGTACAGCATTGTAAGAAAGAATAATCTTACATAATTTTCGAAAGTGAGGAAGTGGCAGCTTTGGCATAGTAAAAGCAGTTTCTTGAAATTCAATGAAATGAAAAAGCGTGCATATCTGCCAATGTAATGGGTATAGTGAATTGTTTTGAAAACTGAAGAAACCAGTGTTTTAGCATAGTATTAGGTAAAAGCAGTGTTTTTACATTCATAATGAGAGAAAGGAAGCACATAGCAGCCAAACAAACAAGAATATTACTTAAATTTCAAACTTGAATTAACTGCTGCATTCACAGCCTGTTAGGAGAAACCAGTGTTTTGAAGATGAATTTAAGTGAAAACCTAGTCATAGCAGCAAATGAAAGGCTAATCTTACTCAGTTGTTTACAATGAAAAATCCACTGTGTTGGCTTAGCCTTTCACAAAAGTTGTGTGTTGTCATGTGAGTGAAAGCAAGGTAATAGCAGCCAAACATCAAGTATCACAATTTACTTTCAAAGGTGAAATAACTCCTGTATTTAGAGCCTGTTATGGGAAACCAGTATTTAAAGATGATTTTCAGTGAAAACACAGGCATAGCAACAAATAAAAGACAAATCTTATATAGTTCTGTAAACTGAAGAAACCACTACATTGGCTTATCTTGAGGCATAATTTGTGTGTTGACATGTGAGTTATAGCAAGGGCACAGCAGCCAAACAAACAAGAATCTTTCTTACCTTTCAAACTTGAAGTAACTGCTGCATTCACAGAGAGTTAGGTTAAACCAGTGTCTTGAAGTTCTTTGTAAATGAATGCACATGCAAATCAGCCAATGAAAGAAGTTTCTTTTTTGGTTTTCTAAAGCAAAGAACTCAATGCATTCAGCCAACGTTATTGAAAAGCAGTGTTTTCAAGTTGATTGTAATCGACATCTCATGTATAGCATTGTAAGAAATAAGAATCCTACTTAGATTTCCAAAGTGAGATGCCGGCAGCTTTGGCGTAGTAAAAGATTTGTTTTGACATTCATTGTAATTGAGAAGAGATGCATAGCTGCCAATATAATGATTTTATTGCTTAGATTTGAAAACAGATGAAAGTAGTTTTTTCGCATAGTATTAGGTAAAAGCAGCGTTTTCACATTGATAACGAATGAAGCAAGCACATAGCAGCCAAGCAAACAAGTACCTTTCTTAAATTTTCAAGTTGAGTTAACTGCTGCATTCACAGCCTTTTAGGGGAAACTAGTGCTTGAAGATGAATTTCAGTGAAAACACAGGCATAGCAGCAAATAAAAGACAAATCTTATTTAGTTTTGTAGAGTAAGAAATCCCTGCATTCGGTAGACTTCGGTAACAGCTGTGTGTTGAAATGTGAGTGAAAGCAAGGGCATAGGAGCCAAACTAACATGAATCTTACTTAACTTTCAAACCGGATATAACTACAGCATTCACAGAAAGATAAGTGAAACCAGTGTCTTGAAGTTGTTTTAAATGAATACACATCCAAATCAGCCAAAAAAACAAGTTTCTTTTTAGGTTTTCTAAAGCAAAGAACTCAATGCATACAGCCAACCTTAGGGAAAAGCGGTGTTTTCAAGTTGATTCTAATTGAAAACACATGTATAGCATTATAAGAAATAAGAATCTTACCTAGATTTCAAAAGTGAGGATCCAGCAGCTTTTGCATAGTAAGAGCAGTGTTTTGACTTTCATTGTAAGTGAATTCATGTGCATAGCTGCCAATTTTATGAGTATATTGCTAAGTTTTGAAAACTGAGGGAACCAGTGTTTTGCCAGATTATTAGGTAAAAGCAGTGTTTTTACATTGTTAAGTGAAAGAAAGCGCATAGCAGGCAAAAAAATGTATCTTACTTATCTCACATAGTTGAATTAACTGCTATACTCACAGCCTGTTATGGTAAAACAGAGATTTGATCATGAATTTAAGTGAAAACGCAGGAAGAGCAGGAAATAAAAGACAAACCTTATTTAGATTTGTAAAGTGAAGAATCCACTGCATTAGCTTAGAATTAGGCAAAAGCTGTTTGGTGACATGTGAGTGAAAGAAAGTGCATAGCAGCAAAACAAAAAAAACCTTACTTAACTTTCACACTTGAAGTAACTACTGCATTCACAGAGAGGTAGGTGAAACCAGTGTCTTGAAGTTGTTTGTAAATAAATGTCTATGCAAATCAGCCAATGAAACAAGTTTCTTTTTGGTTTTCTAAAGCAAAGAACACAATGCATTCAGCCAGGATAAGGAAAAGCAGTGTTTTCAAGTTGATTGTAATTGTAAACCCATGTATAGCATTTTAAGAAACAAGAATCTTACTTATATTTCGAAAGTGAGGAACCAAAAGCTTTTACAGAGTTAAAGGAGTCGTTTGCCATTCGTTGTAAGTAAAAAAATGTGAATAGCTGCCAATGTAAAGCGTATATTGTTTAGTTTTGAATATTGAAGAAACCAGTGTTTTGGCATAGTATTAGGTAAAAGCAGTGTTTTTACATTGAGAATGAGTGAAAGCAAGCACGTAGCAGCCAAACAATCACGTATCTTACTTAGCTCTCAAATTTGAATTAAGTGCTGCCTCCACAGCCTGTTATGGGAAACCAATGTTGTGAAGAAGAATTTCAGTGAAAACACTGGCATAGCAGCAAATAAAAGACAAATCTTTTTTAGTTTTGAAAAGTGCAGAAACCACAGCATTGGCTTAGTATTAGGTAAACTCTGTGTGTTTACACGTGAGCAATATCACGGGTATAGCAGCCAATCACACAAGAATATTACTTAACTTTCAAACTTGAAGTATCTACTGCATTCACAGAGAGTTAGGTGAAACCAGTGTCATGAAGTTGATTGTAAATGAATACAGATGCAAATCAGCCAATGAAACAAGTTTCTTTTTTGGTTTTCTAAAGCAAAGAACTCAATGATTTCAGCCAATGTTAGGAAAAACTAGTGTTTTCAAGTTGGTTGTAATTGAAAACACATGTATTGCATTGTAAGAAAGAAGAGTCTTACTTAGATTTCAAAAGTGAGGAACCGGCAGCTTTGGCAGAGTAAAAGCAGTGTTTTCATATTCATTGTAAGGGGTAACAAGTGCATAGCTGCCAATGTAATGAGTATATTGCATAGGATTTAAAACTGAAGAACCGGTGTTTTGGCATATTTTTTGGTAAAAGCAGGGTTTTTTAAATTGAAAATCAGTGAAAGCAAGTGCATAGCAGCCAAGCAAACAAGTATTTATTAACTTTAAATGTTCAAATAACTGCTGCATTCACTGCCTGTTACGGGAAACAAGGGTTTTGAAGATTAATTTAAGAAAAAACACAGGCATAGCAGCAAATAAAAGACAAACCTTATTTAGTTTTGTAAAGTGAGGAAACCACCGCATTGGCTTAGGCTTAGGCAAAATTTGTGTGTTGACATGTGAGTGAAGCAAAGCATAACAGCCAAAAAAACAAGAGTCTTTCTTACCTTTCAAACTTGAAGCAGCTACTGCATTCACAGAGAGTTAGGGGAAACCAGTGTGTTGAAGTTGTTTGTAAATGAATGCACATGCAAATCAGCCAATGAAACAAGTTTCTTTTTTGGTTTTCTAAAGCAAAGAGCTGAATGCATTCAGCCAATGTTTGGGAAGCAGTGCTTTCAAGTTGATTGTAATTCAAAATACCTGTATAGCATTGTAAGAAACAAGAATCTTACTTAGATTTCGAGAGTGAGGAACCAGCAGATTTAGCTTAGTAAAAGAAGTGTTTTGACATTCATTTTTAGTGAGAACAAGTGCATAGCTGCCAATGTAATGAGAATATTGCTTAGTTTTGAAAACTGAAGAAACCAGTGTTTTGGCATAATTTTAGGTAAAAGCAGTGTTTTTACATTGATAATGAGTGAAAGCAAACACATAGCAGCCAAACAAACAAGTATTTCCTTTTTCAAACTTGAATTAACTGGCGCATTCACAGCCTTTTATTGGAAAGCATTGTATTGAAGATGAATTTAAGTGAAAAAACAGGCATAGCAGCAAATAAAAGACAATTTTTATTTACTTTTGTAAAGTGAAGAAACCGCTGCATTGGCTTAGGCTTAGGTAAATCTGTGTGTTGATATGTGAGTGAAAGCAAGGTCATAGCAGCCAAACAAACAAGAATCTACTTACCTTTCAAACTTGAAGCAAGTACTGAATTCCGTTAATCCAGTGTCTTGAAGTTGTTTGTAAATGAATACACATGCAAATCAGCCAATGAAACAAGCTTCTTTGTTGGTTTTATAAAGCAAAGAACTCAATACATTCAGCCCACGTTAGGGAAAAGCAGGGTTTTCTAGTTGATTGTAATTGAAAACACATGCTTAGGAATGTAAGAAACAATAATTTTCCTTAGGTTTCCAAAGTGATGAACAGGCACCCTTGGCAGATTAAAAGGAGTGGTTGGTCATTCGTTGTAAGTGAAAAAATGTGAATAGCTGCAAATGTAAGGTATATATTGCTTAGTTTTGAAAACTGAAGAAACCAGTGTTATGGCATAAATTTAGGTAAAAGCAGTGTTTTTACATTGATAGTGAGTGAAAGCAAGAACAAAGCAGCCAACAAAAAATTACTTAATTAACTTTCAAAGATAAATTAACTGTGGCATTCACAGCCTGTTAGGGTAAATCAGTGTTTTGAACATGAATTTAAGTGGAAACACTGGCATAGCGGCAAATAAAAGACAAATCTAATTTAGTTTTGAAAAGTGAAGAAACCACTACATTGGCTTAGCCTTAGGAAAAAGCTTGTGTTGACATGTGAGTGAAAGCATGGGAAGAGAATCCAAACAATCAAGAATCTTACTTACCTTTCAAACTTGAAGTAAGTACTGCATTCACAGAGAGTTAGGTAAAACCAATGTCCTGAAGTTGTTTGTAAATGAATACACATGCAACTCAGTCAATGAAACAAGTTTCTTTTTTGGTTTTCTAAAGCAAAGAACCCAATGCATTTAGCCAACTTTAGGGAAAAGCAGTGTTTTCAAGTTGACTGTCATTGAAAATACATATATTGCATTATAAGAAACAAGAATCTTACTAAGATTACCAAAGTAAGGGCCCGGCAGCTTTGGCATAGTAAAAGCAGTGACATTCATTTAAGTGAGAAAAAGTGCTTAGCTGTGAATGTAATGAGAATATTGTTTTGTTTTGAAAAGTAAAGAAACCAGTGTTTTGGCATAGTATTAGGTAAAATCACTGTTTTTACATTGATAATGAGTGAAAACAAACGCATAGCATCCAAACAAACAAGTACCTTCCTTAAATTTCAAAGTTGAATTTACTGCCGCTTTAACAGCCTTTTATGGCAAACCAGTGTTTTGAACATGAATTTACGTGGAAACACAGGCATATCAGCAAAATAAAGACAAATCTTATTTAGTTTTGAAAAGGGAAGAAACCACTGCATTGCCTAAGCCTTAGGCAAAAGTTTGTGTTGACAAGTGAGTGAAAGCAAGGGCATAGCAGCCAAACAAACAGAAATCTTACTTACCATTCAAACATGAAGTAACTACTGCATTCACAGTGGGTTAGGTGATACCAGTGTCTTGAAGTTGTTTGTAATTGAATACACATACAATGCTGCCAATTAAACAAGTTACTTGTTTGGTTTTCTAAAGCAAATAACTCAATGCATTCAGTCAACCTTAGGGAAAAGCAGTGTTTTCAAGTTGATTGTCATTGAAAACACATGTAAAGCAACATAAGAAACAAGACTCTTACTTAGATTACCTAAGTGAAGACCCAGCAGCTTTGGCATAGTAAAAGCCGTTTTTTGATATTCATTGTAAGGGAAAACCAGTGCCTGGCTGCCAATGTAATGAGTATAATGCTTAGTTTTGAAAACTGAAGAAACCCGTGTTTTGGCCTAGTATTAGGTAAAAGTACTGTTTTTACATTGATAATGAGTGAAAGCAAGCACATAGTAGCCAACAAACAAGTACTTACTTATCTTTCAAAGATGAATTACCTGCTGCTTTCACAGCCTTTTAGGGGAAACGAGTGTTTTGAAAATGAATTTAAGTGGAAACACAGGCATAGCAGTAAATCTTATATAGATGGTTTAATTGAAAAAAAAAACACTGCATTGGCTTATCCTTAGGTAAGAGCTTTGTTTTGACATGTGAGTGAAACCAGGGGCATAGCAGCCAAACAAACAAGAATCTTACTTATCTTTCAAACATGAAATAACTACTGCATTCACAGAGATTTAGGTGAAACCAGTGTCTTGAAGTTGATGTAAATGAATACACATGCAATTCAGCCAATGAAACAAGTCTCATTTTTGGATTTGTAAAGCAAAGAACTCAAAGCATTTAACCAACATTAGGAAAAAGTAGTGTTTTCAATTTGAAGGTAAATGAAAACACATGTATAACTTTGTAAGAAACAAGAATCTTACTTAGATTTTGAAAGTGAGGAAACGGCAACTTGGGCATAGTAAAAACAGTGTTGTGACATTCATTGACAGTGAGAACAAGTGCATAGCTGCCAATGAAATGAGTATATTGCTTAATTTTGAAAAGAGAAGAACCAGTGTTTTGCCATAGAATTAGTAAAAGCAGTGTTTTTATATTGATAATGAGTGAAAACAAGCGCATAACAGCCAAACAAACAAGTATCTTACTTAAATTTCAAAGTTGAATTAACTGCTGCATTCACAGCCTGTTACGGGAAACCAGTGTTTTGAAAACGAATTTAAGTGAAAACACTAGCCATAGCAGCAAATAAAAGACAAATCTTTTTTCATTTTGTAAAGTGAAGAAACCACTGCCTTGGCTTAGCCTTATGAAAAGTTGTGTGTTGACATTTGAGTGAAAGCAAGGGAAAAGCAGGCAAACAAACAAGAATATTACTTAACTTTCAAACTTAAAGTAGCTACTGCATTCACAGAGAGTTAGGTGAGACCAGAGGGCTGAAGTTGTTTGAAAATGAATGTACATGCAAATCAGCCAATGAAACAAGTTACTTTTTTGGTTTTACAAGCAAAGAACGGAATGCATTCAGCCAACCTTAGGGAAAAGCAGTATTTTCAAGTTGATTGTAGTTGAAAAAACATGTATAGCATTGAAAGAAACAGGAATCTTACTTGGATTTTGAAAGTGAATAACCGGGAGTTTTGGCATAGTAAAAGCAGTGTTTAGACATTCATTATAAGTTTGAAGAAGTGCATAGCTGCAAATGTAATGAGTATATTGCTTAGTTTTGAAAACTGAAGATACCCGTGTTTTGGCATAGTATTAGGTAAAAGCAGTGTTTTTACATTGATATTGAGTGAAAACAAGCACATATAACCCAAACAAACAAGTGTCTTATTTAACTTTCAAGTTGAATTAACTGCTACATTCACCAGTTGCTTTGGAAAACCAGGGTTTTTAAGATGAATTTAATTGAAAACACAGGAATAGCAGCAAATAAAAGACAAATCGTATTTACTTTTGTAAAGTGAAGAAACCACTGCTTTGGCCTTGCCTTAGCATGTGAGTGAAAGCAAGGGCATAGCAGCCAAACAAATTAGAATCTTACTTACCTTTCAAACCTGAAGTCACTACTTCATTCACAGAGGGATATGTGAAACCAGTGTATTGAA
This sequence comes from Cabassous unicinctus, assembly GCA_029593785.1. Lineage (NCBI taxonomy): Eukaryota > Metazoa > Chordata > Mammalia > Cingulata > Chlamyphoridae > Cabassous > Cabassous unicinctus. Next base: position 14,412 of record JAQZBX010007846.1, on the reverse strand, counting down.
GTTGTTTGTAAATGATTAAACATGCAAATCAGCCAATGAAACAAGTTTCTTTTTTGGATTTCTAATGCAAAGAACTCAATGCATTCAGCCAAATTTAGGGAAAAGCAGTGTTTTCATGTTGATTGTAATTGAAAACACATGTAAAGTACTGTATGAAACCAGAATCTACTTAGATTTCCAATGTGAGGAACTGGCAGCTTTAGCATATTAAAAGGTGGATTTTGACATTCAGTGTAAGTGAGAACAAGTGCATAGCTGCCAATGTAATGAGTATATTGCTTAGATTTGAAAACTGAAAAATCTAGTGTTTTGGCATAGTATTAGGTAAAAGCAGTGTTTTTACATTGATATTGAGTGAAAGCAAGCACATAGCAGTGAAACAACTATCTTATTTAAATTTCAAAGTTGAATTAACTGCTGCACTCACATTCTGTTGAATGAAACCAGTGTTTAGAAGATGAATTTAAGTGAAAAAACAGGCATAGCAACAAATAAAACACAAATCTTATTTAGTTTTTTTTAAGTGAAGATTCCACAAAAATTCACTTAGCCTTAGGTAAAAGCTGTGTGTTGACATGTGAGTGAAAGCAAGCACATAGCCGCCAAACAAACAAGAATCCTACTTAACGTTCAAAGTTGAATTAATTGCTGCTTTCACTGCCTGTTAGGGGAAACCAGTGTTTTTAAAATCAATTTAAGTGAAAACACAGGCATAGCAGCAAAAAACACACAAATCTTATTTAGTTTTGTAAAGTGAAGACACCACAGCATTGGCTTAGCTTTAGGCAAAAGCTGTGTGCTGACATTTGAGTGAAAGCAAGGGCATAGCATCCAAACAAACAAGAATCTTACTTAGTTTCAAACTTGAAGTAACTACTGCATTCACAGAGTGTTAGGTGAAATCAGTGTCTTCAAGTTTTTTGTAAATGAATACACATGCTAATAATCCAATGAAACATTTTTTTTTCTAAAGCAAAGATTTCAATTCATTCAGCCAATGTTTGGGAAGAGCAGTGTTTTCAAGTTGATTGTAATTGAAAACAGATGTATAGCCTTTTAAGAAACAAGAATCTAACTTTGATTTCCAAAGTCAGGAACCGTCAGGTTTGGCATAGTAAAAGAAGTGTTTTGACATTCATTGTAAGTGAGAAAAAGTGCATAGCTGCCAATGAATTGAGTATATTACTTAGCTTTGAAATCTGATGAAACCATTGTTTTGGCATAACATTATGTAAAAGCAGTGTTTTTACATTTAAAATGAGTGTAAGCAAGTGCATAGCAGCCAAACAAACAAGTATCATACCTAACTTTCAAACTTGAATTAACTGCTGCATTCACAGCCTGTTACAGGAAATCAATGTTTTCAAGATGAATTTCAGTGAAAACACAGGCATAGCAGGAAATAAAGACAAGTCTTATTTAATTTTGTACAGTGAAGAAACCCCTGCATTGCCTTAGCTTCCAGTAAAAGCTGTGTGTTGAGTTTAGAAGTTTTCTTTCTAAAAGAAGTATTGCTTAGTTTTGAACACTGCACTAACCAGTGTTTTGACATAGTATTAAGAAAAATTACTGATTTTACATTGACAATGTTTGAAAGCAAGCACATAGCAGCCAAACAAAGAAGTGTCTTACTTAACATTCAAAGTTTAATTAAGTGGTGCATTCGCAGCCTGTTATAGGAAACAAGTGTTTTGAAAATGAATTTCAGTGAAAACACTGGCATAGCAGCAAATAAAAGGTAAATCTCATTTAGTTTTGTTAAGTGAAGAAACCACTGCATTGGCTTAGCCTTAGTCAAAATCTGTGTGTTGACATGTTAGTGAAAGCAAGGCATAGCAATGAAAGAAACATTACTTACCTTTCAAACTTGAAGTAACTTATGCATTCACAGAGAGTTAGGGGAAACCAGTATTTTGAACTTGATTGTAAATGAATACACGTGAAAAGCACCCAATGAAACAAGTTTATTTTTTTTGTTTTCTAAAGCAAGGAAATCCATGCATTCTGCCAACATTTGGAAAAGAAGTGTTTTCAAATTGATTGTAATTGAAAACACCTGCATTGCATTGTAAGAAAAAAGAATCTTATTTAGATTTCAAAAGTGAGGGACCGGTAGCTTTGGCATAGTAAATGGAGTGTTATGATATTCATTGTAAGTGAGAACAAGTGCATAGCTGCCAATGTAATGAGTATTTTGCTTAGTTTGAAAACTGAAGAAACCAGTGTTTTGACATAGTTTTAGGTAAAAGCATTGTTTTTACATTTATAATGAGTGAAAGAAAGCACATAGCAGCCAAACAAGTATTTACTTATCATTCAAAGTTGAATTAACTGCTGCAATCATAGGCTGTTAGAGGAAACCAGTGTTTGAAGAACAATTTAAGTGAAAAAAAAGGCATAGCAGCAAATAAAATATAAAACTTATGCAGTTTTGTAAAGTGAAGAAACCACTGCATTGGCTTAGCCTTAGGTAAAACCTGTGTGTTGACATGAGAGTGAAAGCAAGGGCATAGTAGCCAAACAAACAATAAACTACTTACCTTTCAAATTTGAAGTAACTCCAGCATTCACAGAGATGGGTGAAACCTGTGTCTTGACATTGTTTGTAAATGAATACACATTGAAATCAGCCAATGAATCAAGTTATTTTTTGTTTTTCTAAAGCAAAGAACTCGATGCATTCAGCAAAAGTTAGGGAAAAACAGTGTTTTCAAGTTGATTGCAATTGAAACTTCATGTATAGCATTGCAAGAAACAGAATCTTACTTAGATTTTGAAAGTGCGGAACAAGCAGCTTTGGCATAGTAAAAGCAATGTTTTGACATTCATTGTAAGTGAAAACAAGTGCATAGCTGCCAATGCAATGAGTATATGGCTTAGTTTTGAAAACTGAAAAAAACAGTGTTTTGGCATAGTATTAGGTAAAAGCAGTGTATTTACGTGGTTAATGAGTGAAAGCAAGTGCATACAGCCAAACAAATAAGTATCTTTCTTAATTTTCAAAGTGGAATTAATGGCTGCATTCACATTCTGTTATGGGAAACCAGTGTTTTGAAGGTTAATTTCAGTGAAAGCACTGTCATAGAAGCAAATAAAAGACAAATCTTATTTAGTTTTGTAAAGTGAATAAACCACTGAATTGGCTTAGTCTTAGGTAAAATTTGTGTGTTGACATCTGAGTGAAAGTAAATGTATAGCATCCTTTCAATCAAGAATCTTACCTATGAGTCAAACTTGAAGTAACAACTGCATTCACAGAGAGTTAGGGGAAACCAGTGTTTGAAGTTCTTTGTAAATGATTGCACATGCAAATCAGCCAATGAAACAAGTTTATTCTTTGGTTTTCTAAAGTAAAGATATCAATGCATTCAGCCAAAGTTAGGGAAAAGCAATGTTTTCAAGTTGATTGTAATTGAAATCACCTGTATAACATAGTAAGCAACAAGAATCTTACTTAGATTTCGAGAGTGAAAAACCAGCATCTTTGGTATAGTAAAAGCAGTGTTTTGACAATCATTGTAAGTGAGAACAAGTGCAACGCTGCCAATACAATGAGTACATTGCATAGTTTTGAAAACTGAAGAAACCAGTGTTTTGGCATTGTATTAAGTAAAAGCATTGTTTTTACATTGAGAATTATTGAAAGCAAGCACATAGGAGCCAAACAAACTAGTTTCTTACTTAGCTTTCAAAGTTGAATTAAGTGATGCCTTCACAGCCTGTTACAGGAAACAAGTGTTGTGAAGATGAATTTCAGTGAAAACACTGGCAAAGCAGCAGATTAAAGACAAATCTTTTTTTAGTTTTGTAAAACGAAGAACCACTACATTGGATTAGTCTAAGGTAAAAGTTTTGTGTTGAAATGTGATTGAAATCAAGGGCATAGTAGCAAAAAAACAAGAAACTTACTTACCTTTCAAACTTGAAGTAACTACTGCATTCACAGAGAGTTAGGGGAAACCAGTGTGTTTTAGTTGATTGTAAATGAATGCACAAGCAAAACAGCCAATTAAGCAAGTTTCTTTTTGGTTTTCAAAAACAAAGAACTCAATTCATTTAGCCAAAGTTATGGAAAAGAAGTGTTTTGAAGTTGATTTTTATTGAAAACACATATATTGCATTGTAAGAAAAAAGAATCTTATTTAGATTTCAACAGTGAGGAACCAGCATCTTTGGCATAGTAAATGAAGTCTTTTGATATTCATTTTGAGTGTAAACAAGTGTATAGCTTGCAATGTATTGAGTATTTTGCTTTGTTTTGAAAACTGAAGAAACCAGTGTTTTTGCATAGTTTTAGGGAAAAGCAGTGTTTTTACATTGATAATGAGTGAAAGAAAGCACATAGCAGCCAAACAAGTATTTACATAACTTTCAAAGTTGAATTAACTGCTTTGTTCACAGGCTGTTACAGGAAACCAGGGTTTGAAGAACAATTTAAGTGAAAAACAGGCATAGCAGCAAATAAAAGACAAAACTTATGTAGTTTGGTAAAGTGAAGGAACCACTGCATTGGCTTAGGTTTAGGTAAAAGCTGTGTGTTGACATATGAGTAAAAGCAAGTGCATAGTAGCCATTCAAACAATAAACTACTTACCTTTCAAACTTGAAGTAACTCCTGCATTCACAGAGAGATGGGTGAAACCTGTGTCTTGAGGTTGTTTGTAAATGAATACACATCGAAATCAGCCAATGAAACAAGTTCATTTTTGATTTACTAAAGAAAAGAACTCCATGCCTTCAGCTTACATTAGGGAAAAGCAGTGTTTTCAAGTTCATTGTATTTGAAACCATATGTATAGCATTGTAAGAAACAAGAAACTTACTTTGATTAGAGAAGTGCAGAACAAGCAGCTTTGGCATAGTAAAAGCAGTTTTTTGACATTCTTTATAAGTGAAAAGAAGTGCATAGCTGCCAATGTAAGGGGTATATTGCTAAGTTTTGAAAACTGAAGAAACCAATGTTTTGACATGGTATAAGGTAAAAGCAGTATTTTTCATTGATAATGAGTGAAAGCAAGTGCATAGCAGCCAAACACACAAGTATCTTACTTAACTTTCAAAGTTGAATTAACTGCTGCATTCACAGCCTGTTACGGACAACAAGTGTTTTAAACATGAATTTCACTGAAAACACCAGCATAGCAGCAAATAAAAGACAAATATCATTTAGTTTTGAAAAAGTGAAGTAACAACAGCATTGGCTTAGCCTTTGACAAAAGCTGTTTGTTGACATTGGAGTGAACACAAGGGCATTGCAGCCTAACAAACAAGAATCTTACTTACCTTTCAATGTTTAAGTAACTCCTGAATTCACAGAAAGAAAGGTGAAACCAGTGTCTCAAAGTAGTTTGTGAATGAATACACATGCAAAGAAGCCAATGAAACAATTTTTTTTTAGTTTTCTAAAGCAAAGAACTCAATACATTCAACCAATGTTAGGGAAAAGCAGTGATTTCAAGTTGATTGCAATTGAAAACAAATGTATAGCATTGTAAGAAACAAGAATTTTACTTAGATTTCCAAAGTGAGGAACCTAAACTTTGCATAATAAAAGCAGTTTTTTGACATTCATTGTATGTGAAAGCAAGTGCATAGCTGCCAATGTAATGGGTATATTGCTAAGTTTTGAAAAATGAAGAAACAGTGCTTTGCCATAGTATAAGTTAAAAGCAGTGTTTTCACATTGATAATGAGTGAAAGGAAGTGCACAGCAGCCAACAAACAAGTATCTTAAGCAAATTTCAAAGTTGAATTAACTGCTTCATTCTGAGACTGTTATGATAAACAAGTATATCAAAGATGAATTTCTGTGAAAACAAAAGCATAGCAACAAATAAAATACAAATCTTATTTAGTTTTTTAAAGTGAAGAAGCCACTGCTTTGGCTTAAACTTAGGCCAAAGCTGTGTGTTGACATGTGAGTGAAAGCAAGTGCATAGCAGCGAAACCAACAAGAATCTTACTTACCTTTCAAACTTGAAGAAAGTACTGCATTCACAGAGAGGTAGATGAAACCATGTGTTGAAGATGTTTGTAATTGAAAACACATGCAAATAAGCCAATGAATCAAGTTTTTTTTTTTGCTTCTCTAAAGAAAAGAACTCAAGGCATTCAGCCAACGTTAGGGAAAAGCAGTGTTTTCAAGTAGATTGCAATTGAAAACACCTATATAGCATTGTAAGAAACAAGAATTGTACTTAGGTTTCAAAAGTGGGGAACCGGCAACTTTGGCATAGTAAATGCAATGTGTTGGCTTTCATTGTAATTGAGAACAAGTGCATAGCTGCCAAAGTAATGAGTATATTGCTTAGTTTTGAAAACTGTAGAAAATAGGGTTTTGTCATAGCATTAGGTAAAAGCAGTGTTTTTACATTAGCTGTGAGTGAAAGCAAGCTCATAGCAGCCAAACAAACAAGTATCTTACTTAAGTTTCAAAGTTGAATTAAGTGCTGCATGCACAGCCTGTTAAGGAAAACCAAAGTTTTGAAGATGAATTTAAGTGAAAACCCTTGCATAGAAGCAATTAAAAGGCAAATCTTATTTTGTTTTGTAAAGTGAAGAAACCACTGCATTGGTTTAGCCTTAGGTAAAAGCTGTGTATTAACATGTGAGGGAAAGCAAGGGCATAGCAGCCAAACAAACAAGTATCTTATTTTTCTTTCAAAGTTGAATTAACTGCTGCATTCAAAGCCTCGTACAGGAAACCAGTGTTTTGTAGATGAATTTCAGTGAAAACACAGGCATAGCAGCAAATAAATGACAAAACTTATTTAGTTTTGTAAAGTGAATAACCACTGCATTGGCTTAGCCTGAGTTAAAAGATGTGTGTTGACAGGTGAGTGAAAGCAAGGGCACAGCAGTCAAAGAAATTAGACTCTTACTTGCGTTTCAAACTTGAAGTCACAACTGCATTCACAGAGCGATTGGTGAAACCAGTGTTTCTGAACTTCTAAGTTTAGAAGTTTTCTAAAGCAAAGAACTCAATGCATTCAGCCAACGTTAGGGAAAGCAGTGTTTTCAAGTTGATTGTAATTGAAAACATGCTTAGCAGTGTAAGAAACAAGAGTTCTACTTAGGTTTGAAAATGAGGAACCGGCATATTTGCAGAGTAAAAGGATTGGTTTTGCATTCGTTGTAAGTGAAAAAAAGTGAATAGATGCCAATGTAAAGAGTATATTTCTTAGTTTTTATAACTGAAGAAACCAGTTTTTTCCATAGTATTAGATAAAAGCAGGGTTTTTACATTAATAATGAGCGAAAGCAAGCTTATAGTAACCAAACAAACAAGTATCTTACCTAACTTTCAAAGATGAATTAACTGCTGCACTCAAAGCCTTTTGGGAAAACCAGTGTTTTTCAGATGAATATAAGAGAAAACACAGGCAAAGCAGCAAATTAAAGACAAATATTATTTATTTTTGTGAAGTGAAGTTACCACTGCATTGGTTTAGCCTTAGTAAAAGCTGTGTGTTTACTTGGGTGTGAAAGCAAGGGCATAGCAGCCAAACGAAAAAGAATTTTACTTAACTTTCAAATTTGAAGTAACTACTGCATTCACAGAGACTTAGGTGAAACAAGTGTCTTGAAGCTGTTTGTAAATGATTACACATCCCAATCAGCCAATGAAATATTTCTTTTTTGGGTTTTCTAAAGCAAAGATCACAATGCAATCAGCTAACGTTAGGGAAAGGCAGTATTTTCAATTTGATTGTAATTGAAAACCAATGCATAACAGTGTAAGAAGCGAGAATCCTATTTAGGTTTCAAAATGAGAAACGGGCAGCTTTAGAGAATAAAATGAGTGGTTGATCATTCGTTGTAAGCGAAAAAAAGTGAATAGCTGCCATAGTATGGAGTATATTCCTTCATTTTGAAAAGTGAAGAAAGCAGTGTTTTGGATAATATTAGTTAAAAGCAGTGTTTTTACATTGATAATGAGTGAAAGCAAGCACATAGCTGCTAAACAAACAATTACTTTACTTAACTTTCAAAGATGAATTAACTGCTGCATTCACAGCCTTTTAGGGGAAACCAGTTATTTGATGATGAATTATGTGAAAACACAGGCCCAGCAGCAAATAAAAAACAAATCATATTTAGTTTTGTAAAGTGAAGAAACCACTGCATTGGCTTAGCCTTAGGTAAAAGCTGGGTGTTGACATGTGACTGAAAGCAAGGGCATAGCAGCCAAAAAAATAAGAATCTGATTACTTTTCAAACTTGAAATAAAGCTGCATTCACAGAGAGATAGGCAAAACCATTGTATTGAAGTTGTTTATAAATGAAGACACATGCAAATCAGCCAATGAATCATTTATCTTTTTTGGATTTCAAAAGCAATGAACTCAACACATTTAGCCAACGCTAGGGAAAAGGAGTGTTTTCAAGTGATTTTAATTGAAAACACATGTATTGCATTGTAAGAAACAAGAGTCTTACTTAGATTTCGAAAGTGAGGAACCAGCACCTTTGGCATAGTAAAAGCAGTGTTTTGAAATTTATTTTAAGTGAGACAATTGAATAACTGCCAATGTAATGAGCATACTGCTTAGTTTTGAAAACTCAAGAAACCAGTGTTTTATCATAATATTAGGTAAAAGCAGTGTTTTTATATTGGTAGTGAGTGAAACAAGCGCATAGCAACCAAACAAACAAGTATCTTACTTACCTTTCAAAGTTGAATTAAGTGATGAATGAACAACCTTTTCGGGGAAACCAAAGTTCTGAAGAGGATTTTAATTGAAAACTGAAGCATAGCAGCAAATAAAAGCCAAATTTTATTTAGGTTTTTGAAGTGAAGAAACCACTGAATTGACCTTGCCTGAGGTAAAAGCTGTGTTTTGACATGTGAGTGAATGTAAGGGCATAGCAGCCAAACAAACAAGAATCTTAATTACTTTTAAACTAGAAGTAACTAATGCATGCACAGAGAGTTAGGTGAAAGCAGTGTCTTGAAGTTGTTTGTAAATGAATACACAGGCAAATCAGCCAATGAAAAAAAGTTTCTTTTTTGGTTTTCTAAAGGAAAGAATTCAATGCATTCAGCCAACGTTAGGGACAAGCAGTGTTTTCAAGTTGATTGTAATGGAAAACACATGTATAACATTGTAAGAAACAGGAATATTACTTAGATTTTGAAAATGAAGAACTGGGAACTTTGGCATACTAAAAGCAGTGTTTTGACATTCATTGTAAGTTTGAACAAGTGCATAGCTGCAAACGTAATGAGTATATTGCTTAGTTTTGAAAAATGAAGAAACCAGTGTTTTGGCATAGTATTCGGTAAAAGCAGTGTTTTTACATTGATAATGAGTGAAAGCAAGCGCATAGCAGCCAAACAAACAAGTATTTTACTTTACTTTCAAAGTTGAATTAACTGCTGCATTCACAGCCTGTTATGGGAAACCAGGGTTTTAAAGATGAATTTATTTGAAAACACAGGCATAGCAGCAAATAAAAGACAAATGTTTTTTAGTTTCATAAAGTGAAGAAACCTTTGCTTTGGCTTAGCCTGAGGTAAAACTGTGTGTTGACATGTGAGTGAAAGCAAGGGCATAGCAGGCAAACAAATTAGAATCTTACATACCTTTCTAAACTGAAGTCACTACTGCATTCACTGAGAGATATGTGAAACCAGTGTCTTGAATTTGTACATGATTAAACATGGAAATCAGCCAATGAAAGAAGTTTTTTTTTGGTTTTCTAAGGCAAAGAACTAATGCATTCAGTCAACGTTAGGGATAAGCATTGTTTTCAAGTTGATTTTAATTGAAAACACATGCTTTTCAGTTTAAGAAACAAGAATATTAATTAGGTTTCAAATATGGGGAAGCAGGAGTTTTGCTGAGGAAAATGAGAAGTTGGTCATTCGATGGACATGAAAAAAACTTGAATAGCAGCAATAGTAAGGAGTATATTGCTTATTTTTGAAAACTGAAGAAACCAGTGTTTTGGCATAGTATTAGGTAAAAGCAGTTTTTTTATATTAAAAATGTTTGAAATCAAGCGTATCACACCGAAGCAAAAAAGAATCTTACATACCTTTCAAACTTGTAGTAACTACTGCATTCACAGAGATTTAGGTGAAACTAGTGTCTGGAAGTTGCTTGTAAATGAATACACATGCAAATCAGCCCATGAAACAAGATTTTTTTTTGGTTTTCTAATGCAAAGACTTCAATGCATTCAGCCATGGTTAGCGAAAGCAGTGTTTTCAAGTTAATTGTAATTGAAAACAAATGTATAGTATTGTAAGAAATAAGAGTTTTCTTAGATTTCAAAAGTGAAGAACCGGGAGCATTTTCTTACAAAAAGCAGTGTTTTGACATTAATTGTAAGTGAAAACAAGTGTATAGCTGCCAATGTAAGGATTATATTGCTTATCTTTGAAATCTGAATAAACCAGTGTTTTGACATAGTATTAGCTACAAGCAGTGTTTTTATATTGTTAGTGAGTGAAACAAGTGCATAGCAGCCAAACAAACAAGTATCTTACTTACCTTACAAAGTTGAATTAACTGCTGCATTCACTGCCTGTACTGGAAACCAGTGTTTTGAAGACGAATTTTAGTGGAAATACAGCCAAAGCAGCAAATGAAAGACAAATCTTATTTAGATTTGTAATGTGTAGAAACCAAAGCACTAGCATAGCCTTTGGTAAAAGCTGTGTGTTGACATGTGAGTGAAAGCAAGGGCTTAGCAGCAAAACAAACAAGAATCTTACTTACCTTTCAAACTTGAAGTAACTACTGCATTCACAGAGAGTTAGATGAAACAAGTGTCTTGAAGTTGTTTGTAAATGAGTACAACTGCAAAGCAGCCAATGAAACAAGATACTTTTTTGGTTTTCTAAAGCTAAACCTCAATGCATTCAGCCAACATTAGGGAAAAGCAGTGTTTTCAAGTTGATTGTAATTGAAAACACAGGTATAGCTTTGTAAGGAAGAAGAATCTTATTTCGATTTCCAAAGTGAGGAACCAGCAGCTTTGACATAGCAAAAGCATTTTTTTGGCATACATTGTAAGTGAAAACAATTGAATAGCTGTCAATGCAAAGGGTAGGTTGCTAAGTTTTGAAAACTGAAGAATCCAGGGTTTTGCATTGTATTAGGTAAAAACAGTGTTTTTACATTCATAATGAGTGAAAGCAAGCTCATAGCAGTCAAACAAACAAGTATCTTACTTAACTTTCAAATTTGAATTACCTGCTGCATTCACAGCCTATTATTATGGGAAACCAGTGCTTTAAAGATGAATTTAAGTGAAAAAAAAAAGGCATAGCAGCAAATAAAAGAGTAATCTTATGTAGTATTTTTTTTAATTTTTTTATTTGTAAAATGATATATAAATACATATGCATATATGTGCATTTGTTTACATAAATGTTATTTGTTATATATATATATACATTTTATAAAAGTGCTAGATTACCCAAATATTATTCAGAAACTACACGGAATCCCATGCTCCCCACTGCCCACACCCCCAAAAACACCCCACACAACCATTCCCCATCCATGTGGTACTACACACACAATGGATATACACATCCTGGGGCCTTGCCACCGAGCATAGACCACAGTTCACATAACAGACCACACTTTATCCCACCCAGTTCTGCATGGTATATTCTGATGGAAAATGGCCTACATTCGTCGCTGCTTCGCCACTCAGGACAACCCCCAAAGTCCCCAAAAAGCCCGAGTATTTCAACTACTCCTCCTCTCCCTGCCCCAAAAATGTCCAGTGGCCACCGGCTCCACCTCACTGTTACAATTTCTTCCATTACTTGAATCACAAAATGTCTACAACAGAACACCACCAATTCCACTCTAGTCCACAGCTACTCCCTCCATCCTGAGGGGACTTGGAAGGTGATGTCCACTCCACCTCCAAGTGAGAGAGGGCTTATATTCCATGGATATAGTGGATAGGATTATCTTGCCTTCAGCTGCAGGCCCTCTCCATTCCCTGGGATGGCTGTTGCCCATCATCGTCTCCTCGCCAGGTTACTTGGATGAGTCCATTGAGCTGTAGGGTAGGAGTTGCAGCTCCACTGAGATTCCAGGCACAGCAGGCAAATAAGTGGGCCAGAGGATACAGTCTCTGGAAGTACACCTAAAAACTCCTGCATCACATATAGGTTTGAGTATAAGGGACTGATGAACCATGTGCAGGGATGACTTGTTTGAGTCCAACTCTGTCACTCTCAGGGACACAGAGGCCAATAAAGAGCCCACTAATTAGGCATCATTCTCTGGGGCTATCCCCACTTGTATAGGACCTGGGTGTCACCAGAGCCCTTAGGGGTCCCTCAGGGTGGGGTGATATCCACTTAGGTGTTCTATGAGATCCTACTGAGGTATGCATAAGTATTACCTCTGGGATGACCTCCCAACACTCTTTGAAGTCTCTTAGCCATGTGAACTCATTTCTCTTTACCCTTTCCCCCTTTTATTCAAGGTCTTTTTCTGAACATGTTGCCAGTTGGCGCTTGGTATTAATCCCTCGTTGCCAGGGAGGTTCATCCCCGGGAGTCATGTCCCACATTGGGGGGAAGGTAATGCATTCAAATGCTGAGTTCGGCTTAGAGAGAGGCAACATTTGAGCAACAAGGAGGATCTCAGGTGGTAACCCTTAGACACCCCATAACAGTAGGCTAAGTTTCAATTAGAAGAGCAAATACTCAAAAGACTGGTCTTCAATAACATGAACCCATCAGTGGGCCATCCTCTTTTGCCAGACACTGCCTCTGCACTCTGGGGACGGTTGCTGCTCCCTTGGGGAATGTATCAGAGCTCTCCAGGGTGGGAATTCAGATTCCCTCATTGAGTAATTGTCTACCCACCATGACCATGCCCCATCCCTTGATCATTTGAACAATTTTGTACATCTTTCATGTATATTCATATGGACTTACTCCCATGAATCCCCCATCCCCGGCACCCCCCAATGATCCTCTGCAGCCCCCCTTGTAACCTTTCTGTGATCCAAACCTTCCTTGAACATGAATCCAATATAATAGCAAAATACAATTAATAGGAAAAAGAAATAATAATGATAATCTTAAATGCAAGAGATAAGTACAAGGGGACTCAGAAGAAAGAAAAAAGGAAACTAATCTAATAATAAAATATAATTAGCGAATTGGGACCTTTGAAAAAATGGAAAAAAAAACAAACAAAGAAAAAACAAATAAAATCCTTTTTTTTATAAAGAAGTTATTCTATTTTCCTTTTATCATTGTAATATCGGATGTCCAGTGTATCATGAAACCTTCCCCATCTCATTCCCCAGTGTCTCCCAAATTTCAGTTTAATTTTCAAAGAAGTTTTAGGTTACAGCAAAGTCACACACAGAATATTAGAGACTCCCACATACCCAACCTCCCTCCCACTTCCCCACCCCATATTAAAAACTTTTTTTTTATGGATGATATCATTGTTATAACTGTTATACAGATAGTAAAATATAGCAACTAAAATTTTTCAGTTGTTTACAGTATAGTTTACATTTTGGACTGTACAGTTTAATAATTTTTGATGATATTTACCATGTCTTGTGTCCATTAATGTAAGGTAAAGAAGAGTATTTCCCATGACCATTACATAGCCCATTTGATCTTTTCTGTTCCTTCCTCCCCACGCCCTGGAGCATATGACTCTTCCCTGTCTTGGCTCATGGGATTTCAAGATTCATTTTTACATGTCCTGGTTATTCTATCCTGACCTTCCTAATCTAACCACCTGTTAATCCTCCACCACTAGTAAAATATATACCCACCTGTCCTATCCTTCAATATGTAACTATACTCTTTCAATTTACCATAGATAATGTCCATATGGTTGATGGCTCACAGCCTACCTTTCTCTCTTTCTTCCTGGTTAGCCTATCTTTGTAAAGAGAAGAAACCACTGCATTGGCTTATACTTAGGAAAAAGCTGGGTGTTGACATGTGCCTGATAGCAAGGGCATAGCAGCCAAACAAACAAGAAACTTAGCTTTCAAACTTGAAGTAACTACTACACTCACAGAGAGTTAGGTGAAATTAGTGACTTGAAGTTGTTGGTAAATGAATACACATGCAAATCAGCCAAAGAAACAAGTTTCATTTTTGGTTTTCTAAAACAAAGAACTCAATGAATTCACCCAAAATTAGGGAAAAACTGTGTTTTCAAGTTGAGTTAAATTGAAAACACATGTATAGCATTAAAAAGTAAGAATCTTACTTAGATTTCAAAAGTGAGGAACTGGCAGCTTCAGAATAGTGAAAGCAGTGTTTTGGCATTCATTGTAAGGGAAAACAAGTGTATAGGTGCCTGTAACCATTGGGGAATTTGATGTAATTATGAATTCCAAAAATGTAATTGGATCATGCCTGTAATCTGATCTGTTAATCTGGGCATGATTGAA